>MU827797.1:447032-479523 GCA_029204205.1 Desmophyllum pertusum | reverse complement strand
TTCCTGTTATTTTGAGGATTTCTTCAATTTGAAGGTGATTTTGCACTTCGCAAAAATGACTTAAAATATGGTGACATAGCTCCTTTAAAATCTAAACAAGCACGATGAATGATTGTCTTAAAAAAATAATAAATGCAATCGTTTCTGAAGAAAAGTTGTTTTCAACTCAACAGAATATCTTACTGTTTATGGAGCGAAATAAATCAACAACAACTGTGACGTCAGATGCACTGGACACAGCTCTTCACGGCGCCGCCAGGTAAAATCGCAACCTCGTTCCCAGGGTTTGTCATCAAAGGAGATGAGAGACCCTGGGAACGAGGTTAGTAAAATCGAAATGCTTTTGAACGTTGTGGGAGACGCGATGACCAAATGGTTAGTGCGTTGGACTCCGGAACGGGCAGTCCGGAAATGAGCGCTAGCCGGAGTCATTCTATAGTATAAAAGGGTGCCGGTGAACTGTTAGGGAAACCCGACAAAATGCTGGGGAGTAACCTGCGATGGACGTGCATCCCAGCCAGTGGAAGAAGCAATACTCCTAGCTAGTCGACTTCCATGCTACGGAATACAGGATAAGCTCCGCGGGTTTCAGGCAGCCAGGCGAACAAGTGCCATTTTTGATAAATCTTCGTTGAAGCACTCGAAGAGTTTCCGATTCTTATTATCCAATCAAAAACTAATGCGAGCACTCGCGATATATTAGGCCAATATATAGAGGATATTACACGGCGGCGCGAAGATATGAATTTTATTTTCGAGTGGTAAAAACAATATTTTACTCACTCGCTGCGCTCGTTCGTAAAATATTGTTTTTAACACGAGAAAATAAAATTAATATCTTCAAGCCACCGTGTAATTTTCTTTTTATTATATAGACAAACGACAAAAGCACAAACTTTATCGCGAACTCTTGCAGCTCGGTGGCTGGACTTTCCGAATTTCTCTCCTTTCGTCTTCACTTGCATGGAACTCCTTGAATAATTTTATGTCATGTGAAGTTTTCTTCTTCGTGTTAACATTTTCCTACTCCTCAGTGAACGATTTCATGTCGGCTTCAGTGAATTTCACGAATCTATCGCTCGTCATTTTTCAACCGGAGTCTGGCAGCTTTGCACAAAAAGCCATGCAAAAGCGGGAAATGACGTCAGCGATATCCTCACTAGTGAGGATATGGAAAATACGCCACTCGGATCCCGGATGTAGTTTCGTATGAATTATACGAGTGGTCTATTTTCCAGTAAAACACTCGTGTCTATATAATAAAAAGCGATATGTCATGTTGCTTAGTCCCGTCTCGGAGGCGGGATATCGCCATCATCTTGCTCTTGTCCCCCCAACTGGAGAAATCAAACAAAAATTAAACTTATTGAAGACAAATTAATTGATTTGTTGTTATCTTTTCAGATATGGCTGGCGGGAAATAGTTGAAGTATTGTTGTCCGGTCGTAACATTCGTTCCATAAACCTGAAAGATAACCAAAGAAAGACAGCTCTACACTTCGCATGCGCAGAAGGACATGACACAGTGGTTGAACTTCTACTTACACTTGGTGCTACAGTGGAAAAGTAAGCTTGCAGAAATAACAGGAGATCTAAGCCATGCACCTTATATATATTATTCCGCTGGAGGCTCGAGTAGTTCAAACTCTAAAAAACGACTTACTTTGAGTAGCAAGACAATTATTAAGGTCGGTATACTGACACGAGGGAGCATGATCGCGGTACGGGACTACGTAGTCCCTTACAACAGGTCCCATGTATAGCTATTCTCACGAGGAGACTAACTGCAATAACTTGTCGCAAAACTGTGTCCCGTGGACAAGTCTCTTGAGCGTGCACACGGCCGAGGTAATTGTTGCAGGGAAAGTCTAATTTGGTCTCTGATTGGTTTATTTGTATTATTATTTGGTCGCAGGGACTTGTCTCACGAACATTTCACACATGCAAGGGGACAAACACAATTTGGGGGGACATCTCGCAGGGTCTAAGTTCACACGAAGGTTCTTGCCCCCCGGACCTGTCGCAGGGACTAGTTCCAGGGACTGTCTCCCCAGTATTTGTCTAATTGTCTTTGTGATGAAATACAATGGGCGTAGGTGTTTACAGGCTCTTCGCTTTGCAGTCTAAGCACATGGCCCAGAAATTGCAGATATAACTCCGTCAGTAATGAGAGGAGTGGTGTACGATGTATGTTTCTCATGCTGTATATAGCTGCATCAGTAAATGCGTTTGATGTTCAGCATGATTCTGTAAAGGGGCTACGTCAGGGATGGCGCATCTTGAAAACATTAGCCTATTTTTTTAAGTTCGCCATTCGCAATCAGTCTTAATCTTCTCCATCCCCAACCATCCTTGTTCCTGTTTGGTTTATTATTACTTCTTTGGTATTTTTCTACCTTAGTAAACTGTTATTTTGAGGCTTTTTTCAATTTGAAGGTGATTTTGCACTTCGCAAAAATGACTTAAAATATCGTGACATAGCTCCTTTATAATAGCCCTTTTCACGGTTGACTTGTGATATTTGCAACAATACACTTGAACATAGAAGCGAGGCAATTCCGGGCACAAGCTGCAAAACATCGTGTTTTTCTTGAGCTCCTTTCAATCAACTCTTTTAGTATAAAAACAGTTTTAAAATGTAGAGGAACTACAATTATTTTAGTTTACGTTGTTTTTAGAAAAAAATGTAAAACGACTTTTCTCTATTAATAAAGAGTAGATTCGCATAAGCAACAGGGAGATCGGGTTACGATCTTTACGGCAAACTTTAACTAAAATAATTGTATATTAAGTTATTCTCCGTTTTAAAACTATTTTTATACTAACATAGTTCAAGGGGCACAAGAAAATCACGATGTTTTACAGCTTGTGCCCGAAATTGCTTCGCTTCTATGTTTAGTTATATTGTTATGCAAATATTTCAGGTTAACCGTAAAAAGGACTATTAACCGTATATAATGTTAATTATTTTTGTAGTACACCATCAGGGTTCATAACGACAGAACAGCGCTGCATATTGCTGCTATGAGAGGCTCCAAGAGATGCGTGGAGTGCATTTTACAGCATCGTCTTAAATGTATCAACCTCTTGGACAAAACTCAGGTGTGTGAACCTAAATAATCACTTGCGCGCGTAAGAGAGGTTTATTGTAAGAGGACAAAACGTGCGACTTACACGAAGGAGCTATGTCACGGATGGCACACCTTGAAAAATTGCCGTTCACTGTTTCAACTTCATCGTTAATATCTTCTCCTCAATCTTCCCCAATCTTAACCATCCTTGTTCCTCTTTGGTTTATTGTTACCTCTTAAGCTTTGGTATTTTACTGCTACGTTGGCAAACTATTTATTATACGACAAAGTATTTTACTGGAGTGCAATGCGGACCAAAACGACAAATATGAGACGGTATCACACTCTTCGTAATACCTTGACTGCGCGCGCTACGAAAAAGCCTAGATTTTAGCAAATAGTAATGTCACATAAACAATTCATTCCGCGGAAAGTTGTGTAATACATTTGTACTCTTCAGTTTTATAAACTGACTTGTAAAAATACCTAGCCGTACTATAAAACTTTCCGCTGAATAACCTCTTTTTATCGACCTGTATATGAAGCACATCTTTTCAAGAAATTTATTCGACATTTTTTCCAGAACACTGCTCTACATTTGGTCGGCATGCAAGATCACCCAGAAGTTGTTTCGCACTTGTTGTCTTATCCCGAACAGGAGATTCTTATGAACAACAAGAATCATAATGTTTTGGACGCTGCCTTTAACGCTGAAAAGAAAAGCGTGTTACTTGCTATAGCAAGCCACGAAAGGTTAGTAAAGGATACATTCTCGTCCCCAGAGGCCACGATCCTTTTGGTCAGCACCAAGAATCGGGACCTCTGACCCGTTCCAAATTGACAAATCTGATTGGCTGAGAATATAGAATGAATACTCTGTGCATGTTCAGCAAATTGGTTCCGGACAAAGGTTCCGATTCTTGGTGCTGACCAAAAGGATCGTGGCTTCTGGGGACGAGAATGTAAAGGATGCTAAAGAAAAACTACAAATTATAAACATGCATGTCGAAGCTCTACGAGCGGACACTCTCGTAAGCGGACAGCTCTACTTACGGCCGCCTTGACAAAAGATAGAGGGTAGAATTACTAAATTCTGATTGGTTTAGATGGAGGGCATTTTTCGTTAACTTTTGTTATCGAGGACAAAATTACCCAGAAGATTCTCGAAGATCGCCCAAGTATCTCCGACGACTTCCGACGATCGATTTTCCGAAGATGACCAGAACCCTTCTGAAGATTGTCAAAGATCAATCGAGGTCCTCCGAAGATTTTCGAACGTGATCGGAGGATCAACAAATATTTCCGATAGTCTCCCGAAGATTGCCGAAGATCACCAGATGTCATTATCACACTAATTTTGCGTTTTACGTTTTTAACAAGTAATCGCATGATTGATCCTAATCTCACTTGCGCTTTCAAAATTTGCAAATTTCAGAAAACACGCGTGTTATTAATCCTTAATTTTACTCGGCCCTATTACCTAAGCGACACCACCCATAATGGAGGCTCTTAGACACGGTCCCTACAATGTCCTTATGTGAGTTTCATTTCAACTACAGCACAATGGTGCATGGAGCTAATTCCTGATACAGTGTGTAATTTACGTCATTGTTTCTTATTGTTTCCATAGATGGCGGGAAGTGCTGACGTCATCCGACCCATGGCACATTGCGCAGATGCAAAAGCTTGTGATAAAAATGTCTGACGTTGCTACAGTAAGGAAACAAATAGCACCTATATCGCGTGACTTAATTTGAATTCTAATGCAGAACTTTTCTCTAGACAAAAAAGTTAAGTCTAGTGGCTTATCAGTCCAGCGTTTTATTCCGGTTTGCCATTTCCATAGCATGAAGCGACTAGGAGTATCGCTACTCCCCTGGATGCAGGGGCACCCAACGACAAAATTTTCCTGTATGTGGCGGAACGTTGTTTTTTTTACGTTATAATTGTGCCTTGTATGCAGTTTAATGGCTTATTTTTAAACGCTAAGAAAAGTGTATATGTTCGGATACGTTAGCTGAACTTTAAAACTTCAGAAAATTTTAGGGATTGAAATCTTATTACCCGAATTTATGAGCTGCTTTTGCCTTGCGGAAAATCCAAGCTGACCGTTTTTGTACCCATACCCAAAACGACATTTTTATCTCTCCGAAAACAAAATGCATTAATGTCCCCATATAAGAAAGTTTGAGTTGAAATTTCCCTAACCGAATATCTGAGGCGATTATAGGCCTTCCGAACAGATATTCCACCGAAACGATCCGTTGGGTGCCCCTGTGGATGAGATGCTAGTCAATCGCAGGTAACCCCCCAAGTAAACATTTTTATCAGGTCACCTCGACAATTCGCTGGTACCCATTTATACCCCTGGGTGGAGAGAGGAACTGTGAGAATAAAGTATCTTGCCCAAGAACGCAACACAATGACCCAGGCCCTTGAACCCCCGGGGGTACTCTCTATAATGGACTATACGGGGAGGCCCTGCCCGAAAGGGGTACCTTTTCAGACTGGAGGTATATAAAAGGGTAGGGAATTTCACGAGTTGGAGTATAGAAAAGGGTAGGGAAAACTGTCATTTAGGTATGGGGTGGACTGCAGGTTTGAAGTTCTTAACCATCGTAAAACAGCTTCCTTCCACTTCCTTCTTCCTTAATCCGTTGTAAAGCTATGCAGGCACAATAACACAAGTTTGTCAACAATGAGTTATAATTATAGTGTTGTCGATCTACCACCTAGTCCAGTCCATCGGGTGTTGCTATAACTGAGGGTCGAGGGAAACGTGTATGCGAGAGGATGATCTAAGTGAAAAATGCCCCGTGTCCCGTGAAAATGTTTTGAAATCTATTAATAGTTTCGCGCCATGCTGTGAAAATTAGTTTTATTTCCTTCAATCGAGGCTCCAACATCACGTTACTCGAACTAACCAATCAGGTAAAGTCGCACTCGGGCCAACAACTGGTTCACACTGCCGGAGCTTATCCCGGTTTCCGTAGCATGAAGCCGACTAGGAGTACTGCTACTCCCCCTGGATGGGATGCTAGTCCATCGCAGGTTACCTCCCAGCATTTTTTCGCCGGTACACGGCAGTTTATACTCCTGGTTGGAGAGAGGCACTGTCAGTCAGAGTTCAGTGTCTTGCCCAAGAACACAACTCAATGACCCCGGCCAGCGCTCGAACCCGGACCGCTCGATCCAGAGTCCAACGCACTAACCATTGGGCCTAGCGCTCTTTAAATAGCTCAGCTATGGACTGAAAATTAAAACTAGATTTCGGAAAAAAACATCATTGGAACAGACCCATGTATAGGGAATGCTTTGCTTATATCATCCTCTCATGATGTCAGAAAAGCTTGAAACGGTTGCTATGTTTAGTTATTGTTTTGTAATCAATTTTAATTATATTTGTTTTACCAGATAACGTACGATTTTACGATTATTCAAGGTGCTCCGAAATCTAACCAAGATCGTTTAATGGTACTTATGGTACGAGCATGCATACTTCTTCTTATTATTATTTTTTTTTATCGCACTATATTGGTTATTGAACAAGCGTGAGGTCCGCGGTATTTGGGAGATATTGGTAGAGTTCCTTTCTTGCAAGTTCCATAAACTAGCAAACACATTACGAGACCAATATTTTCCAATACGGCCCGAACAAGCTAGTTCAATAAAGTTTTTTTATTAATATTATAATGGATTTTTTGCAACTTTGCAATGCGTCTATTCTCGGATACCGCGCGTGCCGAAGTTAGGCCACATACTTTTATTACATTTTTCAGGCCACTTCACGCTCCAACTTAGTGGTCTCTATTGCAAAATTCGGACCACTTAAGGAAGCAATCAGAATGCTTATTTTCATCATGGACCAGTTTGCCATTTAATAAATATAAGTACTACAATTGCAGCTATTTGACAAGGAGGTGATACTCAACACGACTTTTTCTATATATCGTCCCTTTATTGCAGAGTATGTTACAGCACCGTCGAATTAACTGTTTGACTCATCCTGTTTGTTTCATGGTTATGAACAAAAAGTGGTAAGAAAAATGATAATTTAATTTGCGATGATCTTAAAGGAGCTATGTCACGATATTTTAAGTCATTTTTGCGAAGTGCAAAATCTACTTTAAATTGCAGAAAGCTTCAAAATAATTGTTTACTAAGGTAGAAAAACACCAAAGAGGTAATAAGAAACCAAACAGGAACAAGGATGGTTGAGGATCGGGAAGATTAATACGGATTGAAAATGGAAAAATTGGAACAATTGGCCAATTTTTTCGAGATGATTCATCCGTGACGTAGCTCCTTTAAAAAAAACCCATTAATATTGTAACTTTACCACGTGGTCTTTATTTAGTGTGTAAAATCATAGTTAATATAGGGAAATGGTTATTAAGGCCGGAAAACTGAAAACGTCAAAGAATCAAACAAAGATGCCAAGATTTTTGTTGGAAGGTCCACGACCCTGCATGATCTCAGTGTGTTTTCCATTTGTTTTCCTCACCTCTCTCAGGCAGACGTTTGGATGGAAATCTTTGGTACTGAACCTGACTCTGTATCTACTATTTGTGATTCCGCTGACCGTTCTTTCTGTCTTCACGCGGGCTAACGAGAGACATCTTTGTGGTGTTAATTAAACCATGCCAAGAAAGGTAGCCAGTTTTTCCAGTCTTCTATCGATATATATATATATATATATATATATATATATATTGAGCTTCCAACATATAATAAAGCTGCTTGTCAATAAAACCGATTTTAGTTTGATTACAAATCCCATTGAAATTGTTGATTTATCGACAAATCTGTTAAATGCCAAAATGCTTATTATATTAGTTCCTCTGCGGAAACATTAAATTTGGTCGAGTCTTGGTATCGTGCCATGTACAAGATGCCTATTTGTGTTCAGTAATAATTCGAGTTCAATACTGTGCGAATCAGAAAAGCGTGAACACAGTTGCCCGTTCCGAAGTTCAAATGGAGACTGGGGGACGAGTGTTTAAATTTAAATTTAATTAAAAATTGGAGCCCGTCACAAGAAAGATTACATTAAAATTAGTCAGTTTTCCAAGTTTTAGGCTGTTTCGTTAGATTGCAACCATGTGGAAGACTTTCAAAAATCAGAAAAATTAGAGACTTTGTATGGATTTGGGGGACGCCATCTCTGAATTAGAGATGTTTGTATGGAATTTGGGCAACCTTTGACAGCTCACAGCGTAGTTACTATGTAATGTAACATAACCAAACTTGGTGAACTTATTCATTTTCATGCGATCTTTCTGGTGATGGGATTATTTTTTTAATATGACGTAATTTGAACAATAGGTAAACTAGTGCCCAGTCCCTTTTTTAACTTCGGAACGGGCAATTATATAGAGACTGAGCTTTCAATCCAGTTTCGAAAGTGATCCGGAGATGCTTTGATTTTGCTTTACTACGCTCCATGATTGGTTTAAAGAATTCCCGCCACCTACTCAACCAATCGGATGCAAAACCAAAACCAATCGCGACTTGGTCACACGCGTTTTCCTGCTCTTGGCGCCAGTTACGTACATTTGCTTCGAGTTTTCATTGGTTCGTTGTGCTGTTCACGTTTGTTGCGAATGGCCATCGTGACTTATTTGTTTGTACGACACAGTTGAAAACTGCTCTATCTACCAATCAGATGCGAAATCAGACCACGCTTGGATTTTCCTTTGCCAAACATTAATGCATTTTTTCCTCTGTATTTATTTTATCGCTATTTTCACAAAGTTTTTCTGGAAAACCAAAGTGTAAATTTGAGTTTCCTGACTATTCTTCTTGCGCTTTTATCATGTCAAAATTAAATCAAAGTGTTCACGCTTGTCCTATCCGTACAGAGGGAGTTTAAAGGAGCTACGTCACGGATGGTGCATCTTGAAAAAATTGGCCAAATGTTTCAAGTTCGCCATTCGCAATCCGTCTTAATCTTCTCCATCCTCAACCATCCTTGTTCCTATTTGGTTTAATATCACCTGTTTGGTGTTTTTTCTACCTTAGTACAGTATTATTTTGAGGCTTTCTTCAGTTTGAAGGTGATTTTGCACTTCGCAAAAATGACTTAAAATATCGTGACATAGCTCCTTAAGCAAACCACGACGGCGACGGCAACGAGAACGTAGCTAAACAAAAAGTTTAATGAGCAGTACATTAGCATCTGCACGTGCATGCGTTATGCAGTTGGTACATTTATTAGCCGTCTTCTGCAAAACATCAACGTGAAATGAACAAATTCAGCGTTTTCTGGAGAACGTAAATCGTGACGGCGAATTTTCGGATTTGAACGCTGTCTTTGCATATTCAGCTGTACAATTCTGATACCGATAGAAAACTGAATGGAACTAGAGATTCGATCCCGAGATTTTGAAGTAAAATATACATTTATATTTTAATCACCGTTGTCCCTCGCGTTGCCGTCTCGTTGCTTAAACTCCCCAGTAACACGTATGCATGATACTTTCACGGTAATGATTTTCTTTGTTTTAACTGTCCCTTTAACAGACTGAGGTTAAAGGGGCTGTGTCACGCTACTTTTTGCTATTGTTCCCTGTATTCTTATTTTACGAGCTATAAACTCAAACATGTCAATAACATATTAATTCAAAGATGGAAACCCACTTACAAAACAAGCACAGATGATTTCTAAGCATTATTTACCACTTGTTTCACACAAATGTACTTAACTTGTAAAAAGACTGGCCGTCGTTTTTCAAGTTAACCTTTTCGCAATCCCTTTCAATCTTGTCCAATTTTGACCATCCGCACTTCATTGCGGCTTCCTAGTATTTGTTTTATGTTTTTCTATGGTTTGAAACCATTATTTTGTGGTTTCAATATACTTTAAGTTTAGTTTGCGTGTAACAGAATTGCTGAAAATAGCATGACACAGCCCCTTTAATAGATACAAATGTGTCCCCTTAAAGGAGGTGCCACCTTGATGGAATATATTTATCGTGGTTCGTAGCAGTGATTTTTTTAATTATTTTTCATTGTTTTTACAGGAATACATTGATTTTGACGTACCGTGTCAGTTGAAACATCCGGTAAGGCAACTGTACCTTTTGTGACGTAAATTCTCACAGACAATGCATTGTCTGTGAATTTTGCTTCTGTCTCCACGCCAACAATTACATAAATGTAAACCCCTTTAGATTAACTACTGACCTCCATCTTGGATTTCGGCACCCGAGGAGACCGTGGGAGGAGCTTGTGTTACGGAACACTTTTCAGTAAATGGTAGATTTTAGGTTATTTCACTGAAACAGCGCAATCTAAACGTTGTAAGGTGTTCTGCACCTGTTCTTAGAACAAAGCCTTTGAATAAGAAATGAGCTGTTGGTTCTAAGGGCGTGAAAAGTAATATCCTTAGAATTTCCTCTATTTGCTTAGCTTACTCAAGTAAAACTGAGTTGTCGAAATACTATTGGCTACAACTCAGGGGGGGCCGAATACTGCTGAAATTTTCGTATATGAATCATCCAACAAAATATGACGTCACATCCGGTAAAAATTGCCCCGAAGAGTCGTTTTCGCGAACTACCGAAATCAAGTTTTGAATAGACATGATTTCTTCGTTTTTTTGAACCTATGGTTTGGTTGAATTTTATACTATGGACATAAAGAAGTTGCAGAGATATTGCTTCGACTATTTCAGCAAAGATTTCGGCAAAAGAGAGAGGTTTAGTATTGTTTTGAAGGCAAGTAACACGACGCGAAGTGCCGTGTCATGGCGGATATTTCCCGTTCTCAAAACAAGTGGCGTTCCATCTTTTGGCTCTAATAGTTCCTGGTTCTGTGATAACATCGATTTCTATAGCCCACTCGATTTACAGCAACATGGATGAAACATTGGTGGTCATAGTATGCAGTGTATACTCCGGGAAGGTAATTAGCACTCGCCGTAAAGTGTTGGAGGTCGATGTTGTTGCTCTTGACCCGTGTGTGTTTAATTGAAGACACAAGCGAAATCTTATACTGAAGGTTGTTATTTTCTTTTTCTACATCTCCTTGTTGAAGATTGTTGTTTCCAGTAAGACACAATACATGTATGCATACTATGCCCATGTATATTCCGGATTCAGTCGCTTTTGTTCCGTGAATTAATTTTAATTATCATGATCAAAGAAACAACCATTGAATCCGAATTATTATTCGAATCATGTTCTTAGCATCATGACCATGTACTTACAATTCTACTGTACAAAGTAGATCCTTAAGTTTAAACAGTTTTGAATTATCAAACCCTTGATAGGGTCGGTCAGTATAAAATACAGACTGCAGATTGACTGCCAAGTCTGCATGTTTTCAGATAATTTGCAGGCTTTTAAAAGAACTAGGCATACAAATATGTAGGTATAAATATTAAAATGCCACGAGTACATTTTAGAAGGGTTTATGAAATCTTCCATGGGTTTCAAAAGTGTGTGGTGTATCCACAGGTTTTTTTTTTTTTCAACTTTTGATATTGGCCAGTTAATTAGCAAAAATCTACACTGCAGCTGGAAAGAGCTGAGTGACCTCAGGCCATTTTACTAATTTCAAGGTTTGCTAAACTGGACAATATCAAAAGTTGAAAAAACCGTGGAAGGGTCTATTGGCATGCGATCATAGTCTTTGGCGTATACTGACATGTAATCAAGGCAGTAGTTGGAGTAATCTTACAACAGACTTGGCTTCTTGGAGCAGGGGACTCTATATATAAGCCTGCTCACAGGGTACTTTGGTGTGGCAATTGTACATGGAATGCACCTGCTGGTAAAACAAAAACTGCAGACTGACCAATTTTATTGCTAATTATATTACTACTGCAAAATCCTATTCAAGCAACTATCCAATTATTTCCCAAATTGGACAGCGCAAGTTTCCGTGCACAATATAATCAACACGTAATACGACTACATACTGTCCAATTTGGGAAATAATTGGATTCAAAAAATTCCTTGGACTGCCAAATTGGACTCGGCGTATTTACGGCCTCATCCAATTAAGCAGTCCTCGGAAATTTTAATCATCCAATTATTTCCCAAATTGTACAGTACGTGTATAGTCCTGTTACATGTACAAACCTGTCTCTTTGTCTAAATTATATGTGAGTAATGTGACATACATGTACATGTATTTTAAATTTTGAACTTATCCAGCATATATATTAGTGTCATGCAATCACCTTTCCGAGTTCATTGGTCTTTAAAAAAATGTCAACATTAAAATGCTAATATTATTTTGTTCTGAATAAAAAGTAAAGGAACAAAACTGTTCTGTCTTAATAAAAATAACCAAGGTGATAGAATATTATAAGCCTTCATACTCGCAATAATAACTGGAGTTATATGATATAAAAATTATTAATGACCAGTTTGTACCAAAGTGAACATTTTGTGGCCCTAAATGTGGAAATATGTTAATTGTTACCATTACAGGTCTAGCCATTGCAAGCTAAGCAGGCTCTCTTGTTTTATTAATTTTTTGGTAGGTCAATCCTCCATATGTGCATGTAGCACTATGCTAAATACTGCCGTTGTAAATACCAGAATGTCAATTTAAGGAGTATGAATGAGACCGGTGTGAAGTCAGCTCATTCTGATTGGCTTGACTGCTTACACAGCTCTAACCTGAGTATCAAGCCTAATGCCTTAGAGTGCGGGATGGGGGTTCGGAGAGGAGGGAGATGGAGAGAAGATCACTGAGGTTTTTGAACTTCATAATTTATGTTATTGAAAGGCACTTTGATCTTTGCAGTGTCATTTTTAAAGTTTGATCATTGAGTTATACATGTAATACATAAATATAGTTAACTACTTTTTTATTTATTTGTTGTCTGTATTGCAGACTGATTTTAATAACATCAATATTTTATTTTTTAACATAAATATTTTTTTTCAATATTTTAAATTGTGATTTAGCTAGTTCAATAATATTCTACTTTTGTCGAGTCAATGTAAATCAAGTTTTAATTACTCTAAATGGTGATACTAAATCAATTGTGCCCCTAGACTTTTTGGAGGTTTGCAGGTTATACAGGAGCATCTAATTAATTTAGCTAGCTTAACTAGGCTAGTTTAAACCCTGATTAACTAAACATTAATACAGACAATAAAACACACTATACAATAAGGTAATTGCGCTGTGGTCATTGTTATAAATAATATATTATCAATAGAGTCAGTAGACTTTTCCTCATAAGCTGTCTTGTCAACTGATGTCCAGGGGGGTTGGGGAGAGGATACTCCCATCATATATGGCCTATACGGGGATGTGTCACTAAATAGGGTATGAGTTTTCGACCTAGATTCATAAACAGGGCTATGGGTTTTTGACTCAATGCTATCATAGACAGGGTACATTGGTGCCCTTCAGTCACAAGGAATTATTTTCCCCGACAATTTCTGCAGGCCTGGCTGCCATCCAACCTTGTGTCCGACAAAATGATATCAATGTTGAAAAAACAGATCACTTTCGGGAATCAAATGCTCAAATAAATACCTTCTTCCGTAAATACATGTCATCAACAGGGTAGGGTAAGTGGAAATTTTTTGTCATAAACAGGGTCAGGGTTTGACAGCCTGGGCGGCACACCCCCACTCAAACTTTGGTTGAGAACCCGCCCCCACCCCGGGTCAAGATGAAAAATAGCCCTTTTTTACTATCAGCAAATATGTATCAAGACTTTCTTTTTTCAAATCGTTTTCTCATTTTTTTCTTGGGCTGTTAAGTCTTGTGCATATCTCGTCTAATCAGGGGAAACAGGAAACATACATTTTCTGAAAAGAAAACAAAAAGAAAATGACAACTTTTACCTATACACAATCCTTACAAATTCCTCAAATTGCTTACCCTTCTTGGCTCTAAAATCCCCTTTCCCCCTCCCACTGTTATTTTATAAGAATATAGGGGATAATAATGATTACAGTGGAAGACACTTGTTAATACGGACACCCGCTTATTACGGACAGTTTTGTTTGTCCTGACGACACATATTTTCTCTTATATCAGCCCGGTTATACGAACACCCGGATAATACGGCCACTTTTTCATGTCCCTTTGGTGTCCGTATGAACCGGGTTCCACTGTACTATTATGTCATGTCTCTCACAGTGCAGTTGGGGGATGCACTGGCTAAAAAATACCTGCTAGGCAGCGGACAACCAGTCCCAATGAGCCTTATAAGCCTAGTAGCATGATAGAAATATCTGCAAGATGTGGGCAGAGGCCAGGACTGCTGTTTTCTGGATCCTGTCGCTGCGGCATTTGTATGCATTGTTGATGCCCAGATGTTGGAGGGATTTATTGAGTATACTATTATTGTATCTCATGCATCCCAGCTGGGCTCCAACAATGATATGGGAATGATAGAAGTCTTTTTCTGCCACAGTCGAGAGAGTTCCAAGATCTAGACCAGGTCTTAATATAGCAGTCAACTATCATTGAGGGTAACTATTATAATAATAAACTTTATTTTTGTGTCAAGGGAAAATCTAGCCCCCTGCAGTATTTAGTCGTTTTGCCATAATTACATATTATTTACCCCATAAAGGGTTTGATAAATTTTTGGATCTACTTTGTACAGCAGAAATAAGTACATGGTCATGATGCTAAGACATGATTCGAATAATAATTCGGATTCAATGGTTGCTTCTTTGATCATGATAATTAAAATTAATTCACGGAACAAAAGCGACTGAATCCGGAATATACATGGGCATACATGTATTGTGTCTTACTGGAAACAACAATCTTCAACAAGGAGATGTAGAAAAAGAAAATAACAACCTTCAGTATAAGATTTCGCTTGTGTCTTCAATTAAACACACACGGGTCAAGAGCAACAACATCGACCTCCAACACTTTACGGCGAGTGCTAATTACCTTCCCGGAGTATACACTGCATACTATGACCACCAATGTTTCATCCATGTTGCTGTAAATCGAGTGGGCTATAGAAATCGATGTTATCACAGAACCAGGAACTATTAGAGCCAAAAGATGGAACGCCACTTGTTTTGAGAACGGGAAATATCCGCCATGACACGGCACTTCGCGTCGTGTTACTTGCCTTCAAAACAATACTAAACCTCTCTCTTTTGCCGAAATCTTTGCTGAAATAGTCGAAGCAATATCTCTGCAACTTATTTATGTCCATAGTATAAAATTCAACCAAACCATAGGTTCAAAAAAACGAAGAAATCATGTCTATTCGAAACTTGATTTCGGTAGTTCGCGAAACGACTCTTCGGGGCAATTTTTACCGGATGTGACGTCATATTTTGTTGGATGATTCATATACAAAAAAAGTCCCAGGCGTCGCGGAGTGTTCTCCCCCGCCCCTGCTACAACTGCATGTTTAGGACAATTTTACTTTTAGTAATAGCTTAGAGTTCTGCCTGTACTTGAGTGAGTCAAGATCACCATTAAACACCATGTTCCTTGACGCTGTTTTGGTCCACTTGATATAAAAGATCCCGGAGAGTAACAGGGCACCTCCCGCTCGACCGTGGAGTTAAATTCCCCAAACTAAGACCCTGTTACACTTGCGTTTGGGTCTCGACCATTGATTAAAGGTGGCGTGGAGTAATGGTTACTTAGTTACCGTTACTTAGTGAGTACCAAATGCGAGTGTCAATATAAATGTGATGGGGTGACTGCATGTTGGACATTTTGAAAGGATCCCCTAAAAGGTATCAGAATCACCGCCATAACCCGGATGTCTTGTTATCCATCTAATACAATCGCAGCTCAGTCTAAGCCCGGGGGGGGGGGGGGAGACTCCCTATAATGGACTATACGGGGGGGCTCCGCCCGAAAGGGGTCCTTTTTTAGGCTCGAGGTATGTGAAAGGGTAGGGATTTCACGAGTTGAAGTATATGAAAGGGTAGGGATTTCACGAGTAAATTATATTATTGTTTGGTTAACATCTCTACTAGTAATGCTTGATGATTTCTGGTGATATATATTGTTCATTAAGTTCATTACAAGGGTATAGAAAAGGGATGCAGTGCTTCTACTGTAGGTATGTGAAAGGGGTACCATTTTCATAATTTATATGGAAGGTGTATGAAAGGGGTACCATTTTCTATGGAAGGTATATGAAAGGGGTACCTAATGGTATTTGAAAGGTAAGGGGCTGGACCTCTGGGCGGAGCCTCTCCGTATAAAACTTTTTTGAGTACCCCCCCCCCCCCCCCCCCCCCCCCCCCCCGGGAGTCTGAGCGGACATTCTCGTAAGCGGACAGCTCTACAAACGAACCGTTTGACAAAACCCCGTTTGAACTCTAGTACCTAAAAACTCTGTATTTACACATTCCTGTAAGCGGACAGCTCTAGTTACGGACATTCTTTCTGCTTCCTGTGAGTGCCCGTTTACGGGAGCTTTGACTGTATTTTTGTCAGGTCATTCAGTCTCTTCAATTTGGAGTTGGGATCATCGCGATATCTCACCTGATAAAGGAATTACTGCAGTTAAAAAAACAGGTTGGTTATACATGTAGTTTAAAGGAGCTATGTCGCTACGTCCAAAATCACCTTCAAATTAAAGAAAGCCTCAAAATAATATTTCGTTAAGGTAGAGAAACACCAAATAGGTGATAATAAACCAAACAAGAACAATGATGGTTGAGGATGGAGAAGATTAAGACGGATTGCAAACGGCGAACTTGAATCGAACATGTAGGCTATTGTTTTCAAGATGCACCAAGTGATGTAGCTTCTTTATATATATAAATCGTTGTAAGTTGTGAAACTGAGCACGTTTAGGAAGTATTTTTACCGAATGGTTTGTCAGAATACTTGGCTTGTGCTGTATTCATTTTCACGTTTATTTACTCTAGCCCTGAACATGGTTGATTCTAAAAAAAATCCATGGGCAATTTTATTCCTCCCGGGTATAAAATAGACCATATTCGTCTTCTCACGGTTGGACTGGAACTAGCTTGCAATCGAGGCTCATGCGTGGAATCTTTTCAAATATAAATATTTTTAATGATATCCCCCCGCATGAGCGTCGATGGCAAGCTAGTTCCAGTCCAACCGTGAGAATACGAATATTGTCTATTCAAAATGTTTTCTCTTTGTTGGGGCCGGGTGTGCCGTCCGCGGGAAAAATTCCCGATGGGATGTAAAATATCCTGGGTACGCGGAAATTCGGTCGACCATTTATGGTTCAATCAGAAGCCTTTTTTGCTCTTTTTTGGCCGTGGTGGATTTTATCCGCTCTGGTTCAGACTCTGGTGGAGTTTTTATTGAATTCCGGACGAAAATCCAGGTTTTAACCGGTCTGTTACAGAATGGTGTTCTAAAGGAGAGGAATATCCTAGGGTTAGGTTAGATAAAAGTATATTCCAAATCAACTCCAACTTCAATTCATTAACTTCAACACCTTTTTATAACTGTTTCAGAGAATGCGATACCTTAGTTCGTTGTCCAACTATCTGGAGTGGGCAGGATATGGCTTTGCACTCTTCTACATTATTCCACCATGTGACTGTAAACTGGGATTCAGGCAGGAAGTTGGAGCATTAGCCTTGTTCTTTGCATGGATGAACCTTATTCTGTACCTCAGAAGGTAAATTTAGCTGTTTTAGGAGCGCATAACTAGGAGACATAACAGGATGCTGCCCTTGAAGGCTATTCCTGGTCTAAGTTTAGAAACGTATGTTACATACATTTCTCAGTATGTTAGCAAGGTGCTGGTTTTGGAAATCCTCTTTCTCAAACTCATTAAAACAAAATTATAACATAATTATAACATAATTATAACATAATTATAACATAATTATAACATAATTATAACATAATTATAACATAATTATAACATAATTATAACATAATTATAACATAATTTTTTAGTATAATTCATTATACCAAAAAAATCATAACCATGAGGGAGGTTTGGATACCTGGTCTTCTCGGTGTTTGGAAATCGGATGAAACACTGTTTCTTACTCGAACTACCCAGAGGGTTTCCTATGCTTAATATCCAACCAAAAATGGTTCTTTTGACTATTTATTGTCACAACCAATTTTAAGGTCAAAATAACTATATCGATCATTGGTTAATTTAACCAATACCGAATAGGTTATTAATTTTAATCAATTGATTTTAAGTTAAAACAACCTATTTGAATTGGTTATAATCTTTTAGAATGGTTACCTTAACTGGTCAGTTTTTACAGTGTGTCTATAAATACAACGCATCGCATCCTTTCTTTAAATCACAGGGTTTCGTCGTATGGCCAATATATTATTATGTTGACCACAATGTTTGCTACGCTGTTCAAGGTGTGTATTTTGTCAATCTGATCAACCGAAAATAAAATAATGATCAATCAATCTGATCAATATAAAATAAAAATAATGTTTTGTTATTATTCCTCTTTCTATAAAATTGCGTGAAATTGAAAGAAATATCACCGTTATTTTTTTATTTCAGGTCCTGTTATTGTTTTTCATGTTCGTCATGGCATTCAGCAGCACGTTTTATTTGCTCTTAGACGAGGAAACGGTGAGACTATATTTTGCGTGTTTCTCTTGACCTTATATGGTGAAATGACGTAATAGTAGAATAATAAGAGCCCCTCTTTCTCCAAGGCAGGCTGAAATGGTTTATAATTATGGGATGTCTAGTGAGAAATCAGGCTGTTTAGGTTCTTAAATAGGTTCCTATTTTTGGCAGGGTAAATACCGCTTGCTGCTTGCCCTTAAATATATTTTATAAATTAAAACATTGATAAAAAAAATTAGCCCTGTACATTGTGATTATTGACTTACAAAGCACATTTTGGTCTAACCCTGTGTTTTCTGCGTTTTTCAATTTTTTTTTTTTTCCAAATATGAACCTACTTCATTTGTCAGGCTGAAATTGTTTCTTATAAATTGGGGGCTTGATTTGCCAACGTGCGGGTTCTTAATACACAGTTTTTTAGACACGTGTTTTTTTATGACTTTGTACCTTCGCTCAAACAGGAAATACGCATAGAAAATCAAGGTGAAGATATCAAATAAATTGTTGAAGGGAGAGCTTAAGTAGGTTTTAGTAATTTTTCCAAGACACAAAAAGTCGAAAATTGATGTAATCAAAAGCTCCTGCATGTATAACTCATGTT
Organism: Desmophyllum pertusum; assembly: GCA_029204205.1. Classification (NCBI taxonomy): domain Eukaryota; kingdom Metazoa; phylum Cnidaria; class Anthozoa; order Scleractinia; family Caryophylliidae; genus Desmophyllum; species Desmophyllum pertusum. The sequence goes on along the minus strand of MU827797.1, from coordinate 460,334 downwards.
ATGATCCATCAAAATGTTTTCTCGCGCGCGATTGGTATAAACACGTCACCTGACGCAGCCAAAACTGGGGAATATCCGGGTGATATTCCCAAAGTGATATTCCCCAGTTTTGAAAATTTGCGTTTCACGTTCGCAGGTTTAGTTTTCGTCTCAAATAAATTGCTAAATTAAATAGGACTGATTGTTTTGAACAGACTAGAAATATTTTTGAACGCCAACATAATTATTTTGATGGCTTGGCCAACCGAGATCTTCCACGGCAAACAGAGCGGCCTTGTAAGTAAGTAAGTAATCTTTATTTAAGCAGGGTGGCCCATTCAGCTCTAGGCTGGTATCCATAGGGGCCCTGCGTCTAAAAAATACATTATATTACAATTTAAGAAGATTCACAAAATTACTATACTAATTACAATAAGATAAAAAATGCTATGATAAAAAATACAAAACTAATTACTATAAGAGGCTAAAAAATACGTTACTAAGAAGTTACGATAAAAAAGAAATGTTTTGCTAGACGGCAGAAAGTCTGTATATTATCGGCGTTTACTATATTTACAGGGAGTTCGTTAAAAATTTTCGCGCCACTAAAAAGAAAGGTATTTTTCCCAGAATTTAATTTAACCTTTGGTAGGGATAACCTAATGCTCTGTCTTGTGGTATAATTATTGTGAACAAATATTCAGTGAAGGATAACTACAATAGCCTCCATTTGGCTTCAAAAATATGCTCGGAGATTTGTCCTTGGACATTATCTGTTCCTCGAAGCTCACAGTTTTCCTCGAGCTTCGCTCTCGGAAAACAGTTCGCTTTTCGGAATAGATAATGTCCGCGGACAAATATCCGAGCATATTTATTCGCCAAATGGAGGCTATTGTTTATATATACGTAACTCCTGCCTCCTCCACAGGCTTTTCGCGAGAGCTCGAGCGCGAAGCGCGAGGGAGCTTGGAACGAGCGCGATGCGCGAGAGCGTGAGATGATATCGTTCCCCGCGCCCCAGTTCTAAATTATCCCGTCGCTCTGTGCGTGCTTGCGAGTGACTGGGGACGAGGCAGATATAACTCTTTTTGTGGCTTTACACTATTTTACTAATTTTTAACGAAACTGGACTATTAAGAGGCCCTGACTGGAAATATGGAGAATCGCTGGCCAGGCTGGGAAAATCGAAAATCCTGATAATTGGCCTGAATGACACTTATGGGGAACTATCTTCGAAAATAATACTTAAAGTTTCTGGAAATTTATACTTTTCGAGAAAATTGAGAAAAACGAAAATACGGGTTTTGCCTAATTAATTATGCAAAAATCACACTGAAAATTGGCCAAGTTCAGTACGCTTGTATTCAAACATTTCGCATTATCAGAAAACAAGATTGATTTTTCATAATAGCATACCTCTTCTACTTTCTAGCAATTGGAAATGTTTTGGTTCTGGAGCGACTAGGAAGGTTGCAGGGTTATTTAAAGTAACAACATTTCAAGCACTTTATGAGAAGGGAAAAATTGCTTAATTTCAAAGGTAAAAAACGCATCTTGGTATGTCCGATATGAAATCCAAATTACCATCGTGATACAGTTTGGCCTTAGTACTTTCATAATATGAAATAAAAAATCTGGGCAATCAAGGCACGCGCTGGCAAAAGCGAAAGTTTGCGACGCTCTAAACCGTCAAATTAGCATAATGCAAATTTCTAAACTGAAGTATTCGGATTGATCTGGTGTGTGAAGGTTCCATTTTGACGCTGTGATTTGAAGGAAACACGCAATAAATAATTTAAAAGATGATATTAATCAGCCTTTACTTCCGCTGCTGGTTTTTGGTTACACTTTGATCTGAACAGATTGTCAAACCCTTGTTTTGGCTGACTTTACTTACCTGCGATTGCGTGATCGGAGTCACATCAATATAGTTTTGACATATGCCGCGTTACTGAAATGTTTGAAAAATAAGAAATGGGGACAACATAGCCTGCTTAATGCAATGCATATATGTTATTGAAATGTTTAGTTGTTTGCCATGATATCTAATCGTGAAGGGCAACTTTTTTTGCCATTTCAAAATAAATACGGTATTTCCTTGATTAATCGCCCTGAGCCTTCCCTCGAATTTGCGCCATCTTGCTTTCATGAAATCTGAAATAACAACCAACCCCTCAGGTCCACAATTTTAAAACAATACCACAGCATGGATCAGAACTTGGCTGGGCGAGGTGGGGAGTTATACTTCTCGGGTGCCCGGGCGTGGTGTAGGCTACATGTTTAGAATATAATCTTCAAAAAAGAAGTCAATTTAGATAAGTACCAATTCAAGTCCAGACAAGTTGTTCCAAAAAGAGCTGTTTTATCTAGACGGTTGGATGCCAGACATTTGCTCCACTCTCTATTGGTGAGTTATCCATTCCACACCGAAGCAAAACAAAAACACAACCCAGGATTACCAATACAAAAAAAAGAGTGAAAGAGAGACACTAATTGATAGGCACACTGTAAATATGCTGCACTCAGATCTCTGTCTAGAATCAAATGTAGAAGGCGGCGGAATGATCACTGCTATTAATACTAGCAACCACTTCCTTGGTAGTGCCACATGATGCTATGCCGTGCCTATTCGATATAATATTGGCCGGCGCGCGTGAGATTAGCATGGTTGAACAAGTTCTTACGCTATACAAAATGAACTGCGTCAAGCACAAGAAATCCCTACAGGTAGCTTCATTATTCTCCCGGATATCTGAGCGAAGTAAACAAGTATAACGTATTAAACAACAACAAACAAATGTTGCCAAGAGAACCTCCATAAAACCAATTAAAAACAATATTTTCAGTCCAAATGGAGACTATCAAGGCTGCTTCAAACAGTAGCTGGATCTGTCTAACTGCGTACAATGCAATTTCAAAAATTGGTATAGTCTGGTGTATTAAACCCCTTTTTTACGAGTAATGAATGTAACATCCCTTGCATCTCTGTTGTGGGAAGATCTCCGGGGAAGATCTGGTAGAAATCTGCTCTTGCAGTACAATATCATCTATTACTGTCAGATTGTTTTGACAACAGACTGCGACTAATCCCCCCGTAATCTCACTCATCCCCAGTCGTCTCCCTTGTTAGTCGACGCGCGTGACAAGCTCCCCTTGCCACGCGCGTTTCCTCATTATTGTCACGCGCGGCTCTAAACAAGAGAGACAACTGGGGACGAGTCATCCCCGTATTCCATGAACCAAGACAAAACTCACAAAAATTACCATGCCTTTTTTTCATTTCCCCCCAAAATACACAGTAACATAAAAGATTAACGAAAATACTGTACAATACTCCATGGAGTTACTTTGTGCACAATGTACAAATTGACGAGTATGCGCGCGAGCCTCCTGCGTGGCCGGTGCAGAAAGGGGAGGGAGAGGGGGCGCAGCGCACAGCGTGTGGAAAAAAGGGAAAGGAGCTCCCTTTCTCTCCTTCCCCTCGCGCTCCGGGCATTGCGCGAATCCCAAATACCTCCTCTCCCTCCCCTTTCTGCGCCGGCTAAGCAGGCTATATTCACACTCACCCTAGTGTCTTTGCTCTAAGATCGCGCGCGTATGCCAGTCGCCAAACAACTCTTTACGGACTGTATGCCAGTCTAGTAAAATCGTGAACAGTATTACTTTTTGATCTAAAAAAAATCCCCCAAAATATCAAAATCGTACATTCCATACCCATAAGAAATCCTTCGCTATCCACGCCAAACACCCCTACCGGCTAAGTACAACGAACGTTTACGTTTGTGATATTGCATATATATCTAGCTTGATTTATGAAAAGGTACCTTAATTCTCGATTTCGGGGTTTTGGCTTTTTGCCGTTCAAAAACTCTCCAAAGTTGGTGATATAAAAACATAATGTCAACTTTTTTTTTCCTTTCTCCTTCTTCTTCCTTTTTTCTATCTTTTCTGGTCGGTGATTTACAGGCGAATCGGACTTATCCTTGTCATCTTTCAGATCTTTGAGCAGAGTTTTTGTGAAACAAAGTGTTGATATATTTTCATTGAGTACGTTTTGTTAAATTCGGGTAGATATAACACTGAATTAACATCAGACTCGTTTCTTACGTTAGACTGAAAAGATGGACCTGGCTCAGCTGTTTAGAATACCGTAAATATCCGATTTAGCACCCAGCAGTGGTACGGGTAAGTGGTGCTCAATTAAGTTTTGGAACTCAAGGGAGACAGCTCGCTTATTTCTGTTTTGACCTAAACATCTTTTAGTAAGAAAGAAAATGAAAAACAACAGGAAATGACAGTAAGAAAGTCTATGGCCAATAGCTGGCCACTTAACTTTCAGGACAGGAGCGCTTATTAGTCTAGGCATTCATGCACAATATGGACGGTTATTGGAATATGGATGTTTGTTGGAAAAAAGAGTGCTTATTGGAATAGGGATGTTTATTGTTAAATAAATAAACGGATTCAACTGGGGAGGGAGCTTATGAGAAAGCTGGTGCTTAATATTGAAAGGAGGGCGCTAAATCTTAAGTAATTACTTTACAAGGCAATTTTCTCTACATTTCTGTATTTTCAGTTTTTAAGCGAAAAATAACTCACCTGTGCTTTATTTACCCGCCTAATTGTCGTCACAGTAAAACTCTCTTGTGGTCGAAAAAATTCAAATGGTGTGTCAACAAAATGTATTGCAATGGACAAATATGGGGCAGCTAACCTGAAAATTAAAGTCACTGACATACAGAGTTCAAAGTCAATAAAATTCACAGAGTTCACAGACTAAACTTTCACTACGCTGTGACATACTTCAAACAAGTAACAGCTAATTTCACTGAACGACACACCCAGGGGTACTGGGTTATGCTAAAACAATTAGACAGCTCGCTCTCGATTTCTATCGACTTTGATAGTTGGCTCGGGGCTTCGCCCCTCACTATCAGCCGATACAAACCTCGAGATTACCGTCTAATTGTTAATTAGTGACTAGGAGGTGCGAATGAGGCTACATTTTTAGACCCCAAAAGGCCAAGTTTGACCCCCAAAAAGTCCAATGGCACAGAATTTAACCGCATAAGAAAATAAATTAAAAAAAAAACCATTAAGATAGTTCGAGATAGTCTTGCGTCCACCTTTAATTTATACGGAATAAACGTCTCCTTAACATTTGCCGGTAGTTTTAGGTTGTAAATGAAATTGTTTACAGTTGATTAACATTATATTGAGAACGCTAGGGTACACCTTTTATTAACTCTAAAAAAGTTCCTGCCAAAATTGTTCTACCCAAAAAAATCCGGCGGAAAAGTTCGAACCCCCAAAAGGCCTTCGCACCACCCCGTCACTAATATACTTGGGGTACCCCAACCTGGGGCTTTGGCGGATGATTACATATATGCGCACCCATACGGCTGGGTATTTTTCTCCATTACAATTTCATGCAATTTACCAGCCCTAATTTTTTATCTGTAAACAGGGAATGAGAAAACCCTAGTCAGGTAAGTTGCAGACAATATTCACGTGACTCCGGTCACGCAATTGTCAGCCAACGTATGGACGATTTGACATTTATTTACATTCCGATTACATAATTGGCCGCGGTTCAGTTTCATACCATCAAAGTATAACCAACAAACAACAGCGAAGTAAGATTGATTAATATCATCTTTTAAATTATTTATTGTGTGTTTCCTTCAAATCACAGCGTCAAAATGGAACCTTCACACACCAGATCAATCCGAATACTTCAGTTTAGAAATTTGCATTATGCTAATTTGACGGTTGAGAGCGTCGCCAACTTTCGCTTTTGCCAAGCGCGTGCCTTGATTGCCCAGATTTTTTATTTCATATTATGAAAGTACTAAGGCCAAACTGTATCACGATGGTAATTTGGATTTCATATCGGACATACCAAGATGCGTTTTTTACCTTTGAAATTAAGCAATTTTTCCCTTCTCATAAAGTGCTTGAAATGTCGTTACTTTAAATAACCCTGGCAGACCTTCCTAGTCGCTCCAGAAACCAAACATTTCCAATTGCTAGAAAGTAGAAGAGGTATGCTATTATGAACAATCACTCTCGTTTTCTGATAATGCCAAATTTTTGAATACAAGCGTACTGAACTTGGCCAATTTTCAGAGTGATTTTTGCATAATTAATTAGGCAAAACCCGTATTTTCATTTTTCCTCGATTTTTCTCGAAAGTATAAATTTCCATAAACTTTAAGTATTATTTTCGAAGATAGTTCCCCATAAGTGTCATTCAGGCCAATTATCAGGATTTTCGATTTTCCCAGCCTGGCCAGCGATTCTCCATATTTCCAGTCAGGGCCTCTTAATTGTTAGTTTATTTTGATGTGAATATTTCATTTGGCTTTGAAATTTCGAGGTGATGCTCATGATAGTGCCCCTTTAAATCATTTTACCGATTCCTTGCATTATCAGGAGCCCTATTCCACATTCCCATATTTCATGATGACCATATTTGTGATGACACTCGGTGAACTTAACTACGCTGACATGTTTATGCCGTGGGACAAACTGGAATATGCTACGCTGACAAACTTTCTGTTTGTGATGTTTGTGCTGGGAATGCCAAACATTCTTATGAACATGTTGGTAAGTAAAAATAACACAGTTCCCAAATTGAGTTGATTTATACCCACACAACCTGATTCCCTTGCATAACACAATACAATCGAGCCGCTAACTGCTCGAAACACCAATTTCTTAAGGCAATAACGTGCTCCCATAATAATACGTCAATACTAACCGGTTAACTATGAACAAATCATAAAAATCGTTGCTTAACAACATAATTACAACTATTCTTAACCCCTAAAATGTTGATTATCCTGAAACAATACTTATAGTCCCTTAAAAAAATACAATATGTATATGGCCGCCATCTTGAATCGGGCATAAGAAAAATCGACCGGGAGGGGAGGGGGGGGGGGGGGGGGGGTGGACTTCCATATGAAAGTGACGGGGATGATCGTCGTACTTTAGGGGTTAACATTTTCGTTGTTTGGTACCACTTACGGTGTTAAAATCAAAAATGAGCACCGTTAGAGGTTTTTTGTGCATTACGCCGGGAAAAAAATATGACATGACCCGCTTGTCGTTAGAATTGGTACCTGAATTCGAGCCAAGCCCACACAATTAAATGTTGGTACCCTGTCGATTGCGAACCGGGGTTCGTAATTAAGGTACAGAAGAAGAATAGCTTCTGTAGCCTGCGTGTAGACGTCTCCTATTTCCTTGCTTCACGCGAAATAGGAGACGTCTGCACGCAGGCTAAGCTTTTGTGGTCTTAATGAAAACACTGACCAGAGGTATTTAAAACACATATTCCATGTGTGAAATTTCCTTTTCGGTTTTGATGCCGTTTTTCATGGCATTAAGGTGTAGCAATAAAAAATTGTCATTTAACTCATGCTCAATTGTTCTGTCAAGTGGCGGATCCAGGGGAAGGTCGGGGGGTCCGTAAGTATGATTGTCGGCACTGAAAAACGCAATCGTTAATTGGGGTTCACGTGTTATTGAAAAGCGCAGTAACACCCACAAAACGAAAACATATGAAACAAATAAGACTACGGCTACAATGTTCTCATGTGTGTTCAAACGGTCCTGTGTGATTTCAGGTCGGTCTCGCTGTAGGTGACATAGACAAGATTCAAGTGAACGCTTTGATTGATCGTTATGTGATGCAGGTAAGATAAAGTCTTCATGAGCCTAGTGGCCCACAACGTACTGACACGTATCCCAGTTTAAAAGGAACAAATGCCGTTTTTTGGCAAATCGTCGTGGATGCACTCGTAAAGTTGTCACGCCATTACGATACGTCATGTTGCTTATCAACTTCGGGACAAATATCGCAGGCTCATTCAGTTTATTTTGACACCGGAATTCGCCATCAACTGTTACGTGTCCGGTGGGGGGGGGGGGGGGGGGGGGGGGGGGGGAGGTCACTTCCTTATGTGACCTATACGGCGGGGACGTGCCGCTGGACAGGACCTGGTATGGTTTTTGGCCTCTCTCTCAGGGTATATTATAATTTGATGCGAGTCTGTCCTAAACAGGGTATGGTTGCACGATTGTCGTCGCAAAAAAATGTCGTTTATACAGTATTTAGCATCCGAGATCGGAAAACTTTGCCGCGTATCATTCAAACGTGATTCGCTAAATTGTAATTGCCAATAAAACACTTTAAAAATGTGCAAAACAAGAGAGTGTGTGATTGGGCCTTTGTCCTAAACAGGGTCCTAAAATAGAGGATGTTGTCCTACACAGAGTAGGTATTTTTAGGATTTTTTAGTTGTTTTTGTCCTAAACATGGTCAGGGTTTCAAACCCTCAGCGGCACCCCTATACTCAAACATGGGCAAATACCCCCCCCCCCCCCCCCCCGGTTACGTGTTACCTTAGAATGTATACAAGATTCGTGCTGTTCTCAGTTCTCCACTTTTTTCTTCTCGTTTTTTCAGGTCGAGTTGGTTTTAGACATGGAGGAAACAGTTCCTGAATCTCTCGTTCAGCGTGCTCATGTTGATAAACATGTCGAACATCCAAACAAGAACGCTTCTAAGGTACCTTCACTTCATCACAACTTACTTTTCCGTGGGGGGTGGGGGTGGGGTGGGGAGGGGGAGGGGGGGGGGTTCCCATGTGAAAGGGACGGATATGTTCGTCGTCTCTTGTAGGGGTATTCAGGCCGGAACACCAATATTTTTAGCCATCAAGGTATCGTTGAGAGTTTCACGCGAAGACATAAAAAAACGCCGTCGTACTGTGTTGAAATGCATGTGCATGAAATATTTAACATTTATTCACAACCATCATTTAACAGTCTCAGTACCGGACGTCGATTTTTTTTCTGTCTTTCTTTAATGGTGTCTTTTAGGGGTCAAATAAAGCTTGAGCCACGCCCAGATTGATCTCCCTCAGGGGTTTAATTCAAATTTTCCGACGAGAATCCCGCCCCGGGCTTAATTTGCCCCATAATAGTTTTCAGAACAACTGGCATCATTGCAAATAAAGCGGTTTTCAATAGACCTTTCTCCAAAATGGCCGCCGCAAATTCAAAATGATTAACATTAAACTGAGCGAAAAATCAATACCAGCACCTAAAAGACCTCCTCTTGTTTGGTAATCATACAAAGTTTTGTTAGGTTCGGTTCTACCTGAGTCGAGAAAACGGAAGTTGAAAACTGGAAAATTTAGAGACGTTTGTATGACTGGGGGTATACCAAATCTAACAAAACTTTGTACGATTACCAAACAAGAGGTGGTCTTTAGGTGCTGGTGCTGATTTTCCGCTCAGTTTAATATGAATTTGCGCGGCCATTTTGGAGAAAGGTCTATCGGAGCGCCGTTGAACCAAAATCAAAGCAATTACAATGGCCACAACACTGAAACATAAACAACACAATGAACCAATGGGAACTCAAAGCAAATACATTTAACCTGCGCCAAGCGCGGAAAAATGCGTGTTGATTGGTTGAGTAAATGGCGCGATTTGTTTCAACCAATCACAGAGCGCAGTAAAGGAAAACCAAAGCAATTCAGTAATTACTTTCGACACTCAACTGAAAACTGCTAGTGGGAGTGGATTAATAGAGTGGAACTAGCCGTTTCAAAGACAGTAACCACAATTTATTTAACCCAGCCTGTATTATAACGCCTTCAGGAAGAACTGGCTTCCAACTAAATGAACAATTTACTTGAGGATTTAAATGAACAGAGATACATTTAATAATATTCGTAATCGTAAAGGATTATTTAAGATTTCAAATTGTTAACCCAGGAATAATGAGTGTTTGTCACATTAAAAAAAAAAAAAGAATATCGACCCGAAAATACTCTACAGGGGAAAATAATAGTGATCAAGAGAAGGATTTCCCGTGTCCCGTGGAAATGTTTTAAAATCTATTACGACTATTAAAATAAATTTGAACAGGTTCAAATTCAGTGAAAGCGCACGAGAGTACATTAAATTTTCAGGCCAAACGAGAGCGAGAGTTTAAAACTCTCTCTGTTCCTCGTTTAGCTCTATGAGCAGCTTTTAGGGTTTAGCCGGCCAGGAGAAGATGAAGAAGAGGAAGACGATACTCCCCAGACCTCCCCCCTGCTTTTCACCCAATGATGGAGAGAATAGAAGAACAGGAGAATAGGTATGAGCGCGCATGCGTTATGTGAACCACAGCAATACGTAAAAATAACAGTAAACAAACTGTCACAATAATACTTCTCTGTTCACATTCCACGAACAGCCAACAAGATTACAGAGGCTTCAGGAGACTGTATATTATGTGTGCATTTTACGAAAAAATCACTTTTTCTTACATTATCCCATAGGACATTTTAGCACAAGTGAAATGTCATCGTTTGCGCTTGTGATTGGACGTACAGTCAAATCTCCGCTAACGGACATCTCCCGTCGGCAGACACTTATACCCAGCTACGTATACATACAAACCTCTGATTTTAGTCTGGCCCCAAGTGTTACGGGAGGTTCGACAGTTTTTACCACAGTTTTTCTCATGTTTATCTTGGTAATATCCACGGGCCACGTGGCCCACGCAGCCGTAAGTAATACCGTAGGTAATAGTAGTATAACTAACTTACCTAGATGGGATGCTAGCTAGCTAGTCTATTATAGTCACAGTTATTTTGTCACATTTCCCTATACCATTCATGCACTTGTACCCATTCATACTTCCGGTAGAGAGAGGCACTGTGAGAGTAAAGCGTATTCCAATGAAAATATCACTATTAAAGTATTGTTTTTGCTTTGTTTTAAAATTGCAGAATCAATGGAATATACGAACTGTTAAAGGAGCATTCGAAACTTCTCAAGTCGATTAGTCAACAGAAACAGGCAGAAGAAGATGGAAAGGGTGGCAAAGGATTTAAAATTCCTTTTAAGTTTTAGCGTTCACTGAGTTCACGAGTCAGTCTTGTTCTTTACCTTAGCTAGCCTAACACGGAAGTCAACGCAACCATGGCGATGGTCAGAACGAGAACGTCGCTAAGTAAAAGGTTTAATGATAATTACAATAGCTCTGCACGTGCATTATATGTCTTGATACATTCCTCAGCCGTCCCGGTAGCTGCAAAATAACAAGGTGAAATGACAAATTATGCGGGATTTTTATTTTGGAGAACGTGAGCCACTCAACGGCGAGTTTAAAGGAGTTACGTCACGGATGGCACATCTTGAAAAAAATTGCCAATTTTTCAAGTTCACCGTTCGCAATCCGTCTTAATCTTCTCCATCCTAAACCATCCTTGTTCCTGTTTGGTTTATTATCACCTCTTTGGTGTTTTTCTACCTTAGTAAACTATTATTTTGAGGCTTTCTTCAGTTTGAAGGTGATTTTGCACTTTCACAAAAATGACTTAAAATATCGTGACATAGCTCCTTTAATATCGCCATGTTTCTATGTGGAATTGAACGCTGTCCCCTGACGCTGGCTTTGTACATTCAGCTGAGGATAGTTCCGACACCGATATACAATTTTCCTGTCTCTGCTCCCGGAATACCTGGATTAAGTGGGGGGGGGGGGGGGGGGGGGGGGGGGGGGGGGGGAGAGGACTCCGATATAAAAGTGACTGAGGTGATCATCGTACCTTTTTGTGGTGAAATTTTGTTTTTTGGTACCACTTAGGGTGTTAAAATCTAAAATGAACGCCATTAGAGTTATCCCGATACCTTTTAGGGCACTGAAGCCGGAAAAATATATGTCAGGAACTAGTTTTGTTTTAGAATTGGTACCTCTTAGGGGTGAAAATGAATTTGAGTCACACCCGCAAATGTTGATACCTTTTAGGGGTTCTTTTAAAAATTTCTGACGATCACCCCGTCACCTTTATATGGGAGTCTCTCTTCCCCCCCCCCCCCCCCCCCCCACAGACAAAAAAAAAACCAGTCAGACAGATTAAAGTTATTTTTATTACTTTATATTAACCTGACTTGCCGGATTTTCTAACGCAAAAAGATAAGGAACAGTGGTTGAACAAAAAGGTAATCACATTTGATTATGGAAAACCTTTGTTTGTTATTTTTCGTAAATTCAAACCGGTTGTTAGTTTCCGTTACCCGGTGGCTTCCCGCTAACTCCATTATCCAATTCCCCTTAATCCGACCTATCTATCCCCTTTCTATTATTCCCTTTACCCAGCGCCCCCTTACTTCAACACTCCCCGTTTTCCCTTACTCGGGCCAGGCCCCGTGCTCTAACCCTCCTATTATTCCCTCGTCCTTTATACCAGCTTCCCCCTAATTCCACAATCCCCTCTAATTCCTATGTTTCCATCTTCCTTTCCCCTCCCCCTATTATTTCCCTTTCTCTTCGCCCCCCTCTAACTCCCATTTTACCCCCTACTTCACGGGTTTTTTTCCATCGTGTACTCCAATTCCCTCGAACCTCCCCCTAGAACTACGGCTATGACCCACACTCTCCCTTCAATTATTGGATTTGTTATTTTTCATTTTAACCTCCCCCACTATGAGTCGAACCTAAGAACTCCTGCTCTACAGCGAATCACCTTAGCCACTGCGCCACACCGTACGCTGTTGAAAACACTCAACATATTTTCAGGTATCATTACTTATTATCCCCAGGCTCACCTCGGCCAAAGTATTGATTTATTATTTGCAAAACGAGTACGAGTCAGTCGTACGTTTGAGCCAGAAATTATTATTTTATTTAAATAAAGAGACATTTATTCTACTTCAAAGATGAAACCACTATCCAGCTTTCTCTTATTACTATCGCCGATGTTTTGCTGTGTTCAATTGTTTGCATAAATTAGATGCGATTTACGCGAGTCGCGAGAAAGTGCGCATATTAAAATGCGCATATTATTGCACGTAAAAAATAAAAAATATTTGTGTTCAGATAAAGTAAATGGCGACTGACTCTTAATCGATTTTTATTTTATTTTTTTTTAATTGTTTTCGTTTTTGTTAAAACACCGATAATGATTTTCTTTTTTCCTTAATTTCTTTTGCTCTCGGTCCGCGTCTAACAATTTTCTTATAAAAGACAATCAGGGATGAGTCGATATACAGATGTTATTGAACTAGCGTGAGGTCCGTATTGGGAAAATATTGGTCGACTTGCCCGTTTCTGTTTCGATCGGATGACGTCCTACGACGTCATAACCAACAACTAACTGTGCAAGGTCAAGACTATCTAACAATGGCAAAATCCTTTCGATGTGTCTTATAATAACGAAAACCCACGGGGGGCTCTATTAACCACCTCCCCCACCCCCATCGATTGTTCAGGCCGGGTATTCTTTTCAGATTTATGGGTTGGCCGATGCC
>MU827797.1:428105-446532 GCA_029204205.1 Desmophyllum pertusum | reverse complement strand
AATCAATCTTAAATATTTAAAGGTGATTTACAGATCAGCCTGCAATGTTTGTGAGCCTCACACAAATGTTTGCTAACCAAAATAAACATTCCGGGACAAACCTACCTTCCTCTTCATTATTAATGCCAGAAATCCTTGCCAAACAATAAAAACAAGTAGACTAGCCTCAACGTTTTCCCTAAACTGACGTTTCAGTTCATGAATCAAGCATTCCTAATCGTAACTCAAAAACTTACAATTACTCCATGTGTGCTATTACCGAAGTGTAACATATATATCAACAAATTCAAAACAAAAGTATAAATTTTAAAAATGAACCCTGAGGCTGCGCAGTACGGATTGTTTTCTAGTTTGTGTTTCTTTGCTTTTTGGTGAAATAAATTATGTTGCAATGGGAATACGTAAAATATCTTAAATTAGGATAATAGGAAAGGATCTTATTAGGATCTCAACAGGATCTCATTAAGATCTTATTAGCATCTTATTATAATCCTATTAGGATCCTATCAGAATCTTATGAAATTCATATGATTTAACTGTATATATCAGGATCATAATAATATCTTGATATTATCATAATAATATCTTATTAGGATCCTAACAGGATCATATTAGGATGCATGCATGGAACTGATGAGGCTATACACTTTCCATTTTAGGAGAATCTTTGAGAGGTTTCACTGCCAAGGAGATCTAATTAATTTTGCAGTCTGGAGAATTAGGAGCGTAACAATTGGGACCTTCATTTCCACGGGGAAACTCGGTACAACCGTGGTGATGGAGCAGATACATGTACAAGATGTGTATCTCTCCTGGGTATCACTGATGATACCTTGTTGGACACAGGATGCTGTTCTGTGTGCTTACAATAATGGTTCACCGACAAAGTAAGTTATTGTTTATAGGGGCTCAGCAGACTCATTTCATGGGCGGACTTGGATCAAGCTCTGACTGAGACACTTTACTCTCGTTGGAGTATAAATGGATACCAACAAACTGTTAGGACATCCTGATAGAATGCTGGGGGTAACCTGCGATGGACTAGAACCATTATTATTTGCAATAAAAAAGTTAAAAGACACTCTTCAGTTTTACATGTACACAACCTCATCTTCCCCTTTCCCCCTGAAGAGTGTTGTCTGAATTTCAGGATTACCTGTACATTCAAACCTGTAAAGGGAGATGGGGTCAGAAGTTAAGTTATTTTAATGCGGCTAAATGGAATTTAGGCTAAGTTAAAATTGAGCCAATGCGGCCTTATGCCTCACTAGGGGTGGATGAGACTCGAGTCAATGGTGGTTAGTGGCTCTCCCCGGTGGCCATGCACACAGGTTTGCATAAACGGGGGTTTGCAGGGCGTCATGTGTTTTGTGATCCAGCTTCGTGTGGAAGTGCAGTAACTGTGTTTAGCTTCGCCGCTTGCCATGTGTGCTTTGCTGCTCCCACTCCTCCCTCCCCTTCTTTGTCTTGGTAAGTATTTGGGTCTGGTAAGTATCTGGGTTGGTAATTATCTCCACTGATTCTTTCAATGTGACGGTGCCTGGTGGTTGCCGCTCTCAGGGTTGCCATGGATGTACCTGCACGCTATGCTTGACTCACGCCTGGCTCCAGCATATCGAGGCACCTTCCCCAAGCTCATCTATTGGCGATGACTTTACCTGTAATTTTTTTTTTTCAAAAGGGGTGTGTGTTTTTAATAGATCTATGCAACTTTTTGGGAGAGTATCTCAACAGCAAGTTTGCAGCAGTTTGTAGGGGAGTAACTTACAGAAACTGGGATAAGCTCTCTGTAAGTTTGGGCCGCTATGGCTTAGCACAGGCCATTGCAGACAGGTTCTGTAAGGTTTGAGGAATATTGTGACATCAATTTTAGTTGTTAAATGAGATCATGACACTGTTTGACATGTACATATAAATATTAGAATTAAAGTTATTTTGGCCATCTATTTTAATTTAATTTGTTTTTGCTTATAATGCAGGGCCTCAAATTTATTGGTCTATTTAATCTCAAGCACTTAGTTGCAGTATAGTGTCATGATGTTACGGATGATGAAATGAGGCTCAGCTGATTTATGATTACTCTTGTTTTAAATCAGTAGAGGTGAGTTTTATTTTTAACTAAATAATGACATACCATCAAATCCTTATCTCCTCTCCTCCCCTCCCCTCCCCTTTCACCTGACGTTTCATTAAAGGATTTCACAGGTAATCAGCTAGTCATAGTCTGAAGGGGGTTGGGGCGAGGAGACATCTAACACTTCAGACTAAATCAGCCCCATAGACTGAATTTTGCACGCGCTCTAATTGGTCAGACACATGATATACATGTACACACCTTATTGGATGGTTTAACATATAATATATAGATGTTATTGAACTAGCTTGTTTGGTCCGTATTGGGAAAATATTGGTCGAGTTCTTTTTTTGCAAGTTTATGGACCGAGCCGAACATAAACTTGCAAAAAAAGAACAAGACCAATATTTCCCAATACGGACCGAACAAGCTAGTTCAATAGTTTTTTTTTATAATGGCTTTTTAAAAATTTGTTGATAAATTAATACAATTCGACCATTCTCGGCTAACGCGCGCGCGCGAAAGCTAAGCATATTCTTGCATTTTTCAGGCCACTTTGCAAAAAGTTTAGCCAAAAAAGCCCAAAATTGTCCGCCAGACATAAGGACAAATGTTTCTACTACCTTTGTTCAATGTTTCATAAAAGGAATTCGGCGAAATGAGTTTTGCCATATAATAAGAGAGCGTATTACACTGTAGAGTATTTCAACACTCTTACTGAAAAATAGAAGGCAACAGCAGGACCTAGCAGGGAAATTTTGCAGTGGAATAATAAATCCCTTATTTGATAGTTTAACTTATTATATGGCAAACTGGTCCACGACGAAAAGGAGCATTCTGATTGGTTCCCTGAGCGGTCCGAATTTTGCAATACGGACCGCTAAGATGGACCGCTAACGAACTCATTTCGCCGAATTCCTTTTATGAAACATTGAACAAAGGAAAACTGTTTTCTATTAAGTAGAAACATTTTCCCTCATGTCTGGCGGACAATTTTGGCCAAATTTTTCGCAAGTGGCCTGAAAAATGCAAGAATATGCTTAGCTTTGGCGCACGCGCGTTAGCCGAGAATGGTTGCATTGATTTTTCAACAATTTTTTTAAAAATCCATTATAATAAAAACTATATTGAACTAGCTTGTTCGGTCTGTATTGGGAAATATTGGTCTCGTTCTTTTTTTGCAAGTTTATACCTCACGCTAGTTCAATAACATCTATATATAATACGCGCGGACATTCAGTTGTTCATTTTTCCCATTTTTCCTCACCCTTACGGGGCTCGTAAAAATACTATGCAACTCGCAAAATATCAGTGCATATTAGTATTTATTTGGAATAAATAAGTACAAGTAAATGTTTCAGACTAACAAAATTGCACAAGCCCATAGGGCGAGTGCAATTTTTAGTCTTGAAAAAATTACAAGTGCTTATTTATTCCAAATTGCACGAGTAAATCATGTGATTACTTGTTTAATAATACACTTGAAAAAATTACTCCATTCTGTTTGGCTAAGAGCAGTGCAGTTCAAGTGTAACACCAGTGCAAAAAGTGTAACACCAAGATTTCCGAAGTTAGTACGAAGACCCCTAACGGCTCCCGACGGTCATACGAGGTATGCCGAAGATGGCCGAAGTTGACCCGAAGCCTTCCGAAAGTTCCCGAAGATCACCCAATGACTTCCGAAGATTACCCGTAGTCTTCCGAAAATTTCCGAACTTCATCCGAAGACTTTCGAAGTTTACCGAAGATTTTTGAAGATTACCGAAGATCACCCGAAGACTTCCGAAGTTTACCGAATATTTCCGAAGATCACCCGAATATTTCCGAAGGATGCCGAAGATCACCCGAAGACATCCAAAGGATTTCCCAACTTTGTCGGAAGGTTTGCGAATACTTCCGGAATTTTTATGAAGACCAAGGGCTCTTCAGCCTAAGTAATCGGTAAACAGTATTTTTTCAAGTGTGTTATTAAGACGGATTCCGCTCAACATTCGAGCAATAAGTGCAAAAAATTAAGTTACCAAAAAAATACTCACAGCACGGTAACATTTTGAATACAGTTAAGAAGAAATTATCGATAAATTAGCTCCCAAGCTGACCCCGCGAGAGAAGTCATTACATATGTTAATTAAAAAGACGCTTCGTGTCAGTTAAAAACAAAATGGCGTGCGTTTTTATAATTTTTTACGAGGTTTGACATTAATTTTCTCGAGAATGCTTGAGAATTTAACTGCGGGGTCACTTGGAGAAGTTAATTAAAGTGATATGTTTCAAATATAATTCAAACTGTTACCTTGCTATGAGTAGTTTTTTAGTAATTAATTTTGCACTTATTGCTCGAACGTTGAGCGGAATCCGTCTTAACAAGTAATCACATGATTTTTCTCGTGCAATTTGGAATAAATAAGCACTTGTAAATTTTCTTTTAAATTTTAGTTTTTGTTAGTCTTTGAAAAATTTACTCGTGCTTATTTATTCCAAATTACACTCGAAATCGTGCGATTACCTCTACAAATAATACACTTGAAAAAATGCGATTGCCCGCAAACCTTCCGATAGAGTTGGGTGTTCTTCGGAAATCTTCGGTAAACTTCGGAATTCTTCGGATGAAGTTCGGAAATCTTCGGAAGACTTCGGTCATCAGGTGATCTTCGGCAGCCTTCGGAAGGCTTCGGGTGTGCTTCGGTCATCTTCGGCATACGTCGTATGACCGTCGGCAGCCGTTAGGGGTCTTCGTGGTTCTTCGTACTGAATTTGCACTGAATTTACACAATCTAATTTGCACTGGTGTTACACTTTAACTGCACTGCTCTTAGCCAATCAGAATGGAGTGAGTGTATTATTATAGGTTAAACCATCGAATAAGGTGTATATATTTTGCGCGTTACCTTGACCTTTTATGTGAAATGACATAGTGGAATAATAATAATCATTAATTTAAAAGTTAGTATGATAAAGATATCGAGTGATCTTTTAGCCTGCATGCAAGGAAATACGAGACGTCTGCACGCAGGTTAGTGAACTTTGGGAGATTGGAAATTATTTGCCGTCGGCGATCACGCTCTAAAATCTTCGGAGGCCCTCGGGTGATCTTGGAAACCTTCGGGTCATATTTGGAAGGGTACGGATCATCTTCGGAAATCGTAGGAAGTCTTCGTGTCAACTTTGTAATATTCGTAGGTCCTCGGGCGATCTTCGGGAATCTTTACAATAATTTTAGGGACGGGCACTGGGTATTATTTATTGTCTTTTGAATCTTTTGTTTTACGTCACTTGGTGATCGCAACATCCGCAACACCAAGAAACTACGCATCTAATTTTATGCATGGTAATAAATTAAGCAAATCCTTTTGAACTGCTTCAGTTGAAAAAAAAAAACGGAAAAAAATCTACAATTTGCGACGCTGTTTTTCTTAATCCTTTTAGAAAATGATAAACATCTAATTTTGTCTTGCAAAATATTTTTCTTTTCCTGTCAGAGACATTTTTCACCCAAATATTTCGCTAACTTTATCTCATTTCTGAACAAAAGAAGATGTAATTAGCACATACGATGGCAAGTCTGTTTTCACGATTCGTGATTCGCTGGATGAACTGCGTGCATGCAAAAATCGTGCAAAATGTGTTGCGTAGTTGTCAGCAATTGGCTTGAGTTTCTAATCCATATTCATGACAAATTCCAGAATTTTCCACAAACGACGCTGTTCGTGGATGTGTGAAGACGTGCCGTACTTCTGAAGGCTTGACTGTAATCTTGGAGGAAGAAGACGAAGGACTTAAAGCCAGGAAATATATCTACGCTATTGCAACCGAAGGTAAGCACTGTTTGTGAAGTATATTAATTTATTTTTGTCGAGAAAGTAAAGAATTATCAAAACGTTACTGCAGTGGGTTAACACGTGTGCTTGCTGCTCGCATTGAGCGTCGTTAAAACTCGAAATTCTACGGCAAAGCTGTATATTCTCTATCGTTTGCAATATAGCAAGGGCTAAATAAAGATTGTATGTTATAAAACACAGTAAAACTTCAATTTGGCCTTCAAAATATTTTATTGTCGACCCACGCGCGTAGCCACTCGCGCGTCAAACACCCGCCCAGTTAGAAACTCCATAATTTCAAACATTTGAGCCTTTATTGATCATTGCATTGATAATTTCTATTTGCAGGAAAACTGGCATCGCGAGAAGGAAAGAAGAGGAAAGAATCTGGCCAAGAGGACAAACTGGAATCACTGAATTAGGAAGAAATACTACAAAGATAAGAACTTTAAATTATTAAATAATTGTAGTAAAAATGGTGGCTATTAGGAGATCGGATTTACCAATTGTCTGGATATATGACAAATTACACCAAGAACTGGAGGCAATGTCATGATTTGTTAGGTAACATCTCTACAGGTTTTGTCAAATCGGATTTACCAATTGTCTGCATATGGAAAATTACACCAAGAACTGGAGGCAACAATGTCACGATTTGTAAGTTAACAGGTTGACCAGGTTATGTCAGATGAGATTTACCAATTGTCTGGATATTACAAAAACATCAAGTACTGGGACAAGATACTACTAGTTTAATAATATCAGCCACCATTTTTAAAGGGTACTGATTATTTTGCAGACCATGCATTTAATACACGAAAGACTCGAGCATGAAATCATGCCGGCGTTTAAAAATTTGATTTATTTTATTTCGGAACAAATTCGTGATTATTTTGATGCAATTTTGGCAGTTAAAACGTTACTTGCAAAAGCAAAGGCGAGTTTTTTATTCTATAGCGTTAATCGCTCATGGTCACACAACGATCAGTACCTATAAGTCAACCTCGTTATATTTACAGATGACAAGAGAACACTAGCCTTTTATAATGTAAAGAACAACTTTTTCGTTGAAATAATTGGCAATCATAATTTAAATAAAAAACAACGTGGACAGGTTTTTTTCTTTTTTTTTCTCGGAGGATTCAATACGGAAAACTTATGTGCCTGTGTTCTCTTGTCATTACGGGAGCTTAGCTATAGTATATAAAACCCTGGTGCCTGGTTCAATGGACATAAATAGTCGCGATAAAGTTGGCATTTACAGTTATACAGACCACAAAATCAAAAGCACAGTTGTATTATGTTTATTTTACCAATTTTTTTTTCAGTTAATGAAAATTTCGGTTTCTGTATAAAATGTTTCCAAAATATTTACAGTTTTTGCCTCGTTTTCTTTTTTCAATTTTGGCGGATTCAAGATCACAATTGAATCGTTTTCTTGCTAACCTTATGGTGTAGAGCAAACGTTTTTTCTCAATAATTGTCTTGCTTATCCTTGCATCAAATTTATATCATTTACAGGGAATATACCAACAATAAAAAACAATCTGGTGGTTTTGACAAGCATACGTATACTAGAAACGAAAAATATAAATTTGTCGAGAAAGAGTTTGATCAGTCGGTGACACAAGCTACTTGGAAAAAAATTAGAAATTTATTATCTGAAAATACAACTCTGTTTAAAGTATGTTTTTAAAATTGACAGTCTTCTGGAAACCCTTTTGATAATGGAACTTTTCAAACTATTTCTGTTTGCAAGAGATATATTTGACGAGCAAAATAAAATGGAATTTTGACACAATATTATCATAACTAACATGCGTGTTTACGCTGACGAAATTCAAACTTGCTCAAAGTTCTTTATGTTTGAAGTAAATAATTTTGAATTATCTGTTCTAAAAATTGTAATTCGCTTCTTGCTGAGGACAAACGAGGAAATTTTAGAACTGTTTTGATGTTTTATGCTCAGAATGGATACGACATTTGCAAAGGAATATAATAAATTTACAATATTCTAGCCTCCACGTGCAAAACTAACATGCAAATTAAATGGCGTCGAGGGCATTCCTGTTTAAAAACAAAATTCGTCGGTTTTCTTTGCTTATTAATCTGAACCCAACAAATTAATGAAACGTTTTCAATATTTTTGAACTATTTCTGTTTGCAAGAAATATATTTTAGTAGCAAAATGAGATGGAATTTTGACACAACATTATGGCTGAAAGTTCATATTTTTGAAGTACATAATTTGACCAATGTTCTTTTCTAAAAGTTTTAATTTTCATCTCACTGAGAACAAATATACCAGAAGTTTGAGAAATTGTAACATTTTATGTTCACAGTGGATTTATAATTGATTAGTTTGGAATTGTTATTCTCTATCCTGACTTGATTGTTTTACAAAAGCGCGGTAAATATCGCAAATTGAAGTATATTTTCTACTATTTTATATGGTCAAATCTTTTAATTTCTTGGATTATTTCAGTTTGGACAAAACACATGCAGATAACAAAAGAAGATAGAATTTGGAGACAACATTACCATAACTTTAGCGTACGAAAACCGATCGAAATTCAAACTCGTTCAAAATTCGCTGTATATTTAATTTGAAGAATAGAAGTTTGCCAATTATATTTTGTAAAACGTTGCAATTTATATAACTGAGAACCGAACGAAAAAATTTAAGACATTTTATATTCACAGTGGATTTGAAATTTGTAAAGAAACGTGATAATTTTGCAAAGCTTTTGCTTTCACGTGCAAAACTAAAATGTAAATTTGATGGCGTCTCTTTTATAGTGTGCCTTTGTGTTTAATTTCGTTTTACAGTTTGCGCAAAGTTTATAAAAATAGCTGTGAACTATTGAGATCTTGAAACGAACGAACCGTTTTATTCTGATAATTTCATGTCATATAAATTGTGCTCTGTATAACTTTTATTTTATTTATGCATTTTCGCGCGTGAATGTTATGCAATAATTCGTGTTGAGGGTGGGGACTAAACTCGTAAACAACGCTGAAGATTCTGTTCCTTGGACCAAGCATTGGGTTTTAAATATTTATTTACTTGTTAAATGGAAAAGACCTTTATCTGCCGGCACTTGATGTAACACAGGACATGTACAAAGCAGTGATAGAAATACAATTGAGATGCGTTGCGAATTATTGAATTTATACTTGAACTCGGCTAAATTTTTAGCACAAGAATTAATAAAGAACATGGAGCCAAGCAATTGTTACTTCTCTGAGCTCTTGTGGGCTAAAAAAAGCAGTCGAATGCTCCAACAATCTTTTACGTCTAGTAAAATATTGCAAAGATTTTCCAAAGCTTTCGTGAAAAATTTGTCCTGTGTTACAAAAACATTGGCGGCTGAATAAGGTATTTTAAAGTAATAGGGATACAACATCTCGTGCAAGAAGTTTGAAATTCTAAAATGTTTCGCGGGGAGGAAGAATCAGACTTGAAAAATACGCAAGTTGAAAATATTGATATTTCTCGGCCTTTAAAAGACAGAATTGGACGTAATTTTTTCAATTTCTTGCACGAGATGTTGTTGATATTTTTTGGCGGAAAATTTCAAGGGAAGCCATTTTGAATATTTTTGTCAAGAAAGTTGCCAGGGGAAACGCTGTGCAAAAAAAAAAAATGTTCCCGCCAAAAGACTTAGTATATAAAAAGGCGCTCTTACTACGCATGCGTCAACTTTTTTAAAATTAATTGAATCGAATTCAATTAACTAATTGAAGACAATAAAAAATTAATTGAGACATTTGTATTATTTATTGAAATATTTTATTAGAGATAATAAAGATTACAAAGAACTACTAATTACTTTGTGTATTTTATTGACTTTATTAATTACAACAATAGAAATAAAATATGAGACACACACTGGAAATAAACTTTATTGACTACATTAGAATTTTATTTAAAAAAAAAAGTTGGCGCATGCGTATTTTGGGCGCCGTATTTTTTCTAAGTTTTTTGGCGGAAAAATTAAAAAATTTAAACAGATGTTATGAAGAAGCAATTATTTTAAAAAAAGTTGGCGCATGCGTATTTTGGGCGCCCGTATTTTTCTAAGTCTTTTGGCGGGAAAATTGAAACGGTTTAAACCGATGTTAACAAGGAAAAAAATATAACGAAAAAATTTGACATAACAGTGGCTACAAGATTTGGCTTAATTCTAGCAGTAAATTTCTTAAGTTGAAATTCTGTTTTCATAAACAACTAGAAATGGCTCTAAATACTGTGCTTGATTAGCGAAATTGGTCTGAAATCAGCATGGAGTGGTCTTCAAAAATAAACTTCAGCGACGATCCTTTCTTAGAAATCTTGAAGAAATTCGTTAAGTTTGTTTTCTACCTCTGATTAGACTGTTCTTTTACTTGTCTTGTCCCTGATTAAACTTGTCTTTCACTTGAGTGGCTGTTGTCTTCACTTTGTTGATTCTGTCAAGAAGCTTGTGAGCATCAAAAGCCTCCAGCAAACTGCAAGAAAATAAATAAAAAGATAAATCAATAAATGCAATCATACTGAAAGTCGCTACTTTTAACATTAAGCAACTCATCTTTTGGCTTTTATGCACTTATACTCCGTGGAATTGAGCCAGAAGAGAGAGAAATTCGAAGAACAAGCAGCTAGCTAGTATGCGATGTACAATTCAACCGCTGAAGTCAGACATAAGAGGCGAATCTAGAGCGTGAATAACAAATAAAACAACTAAAATAAAGCAACGAGCAATTTTATGGCAACCATGATTAACTAAATACATCAAAACTAATAAATATGGAACTAATAATGCCGCTAGCGCTGCGGTTTTAAAACACGAAGTCGTACTATCAAAGACTTGATTGCTGTCTTCGACACTATCGAATTTGTAATTTAGTTTTGCACGTGGAGGCTAGAGTTTTGCATAATTTTTGTGTTCCTTTACAAATTTCAAATCCTCTGTGAACAAAATCTAATACAAATTCAAAAACTTCCGGCCCGTTTTTGTCTTCTGTAAGATGTAAATTAAAACTTTTAGAAAAGACAATTAATAAAGTTGTGTACTTCAAATTTGAATTTCTTGGGGATTGCATCAACGAAAACACGCACGCTACTTGTGATAATATATTCGATTGTGTCAAAATTCATCTTATTTTGCTTATCAAAATTATTGCATTCTTTCATTATAAATTTGAAATCCTCTGTGGAAATAAAACTTTATACAAAATCTAATTGGTAAACCTACGGCGAATCAGTTGATCTGATCGTGAACGAGTTTGAATTTCGATCAGTTTGCGGTCAGCGTCACACGTAAAGTTATGAGAATATTGCATCTATCTTGGGGTACGTTTTCTCGTGCATGTTTTTAGACATCTTCAGAATGCAGTCCTGTCGAAACTCCTGTTCTACAGATTGTTTCGAATCCTTGGATTCCACGAAATTTCTAAAGCCATGTATACAAACTGGGAAAAACGTAATCTTAATCAACAACACCATGTCAATCTAACACTCTCTCTTTAGCAATATAATTGTTGCGCCTTTTTTCTTTCTCCTTTTATTTTCTGGTATTTCCAATAATTCTGTATTCCTATCTTTGCATTGTTGTCATCAGTAATTATTCAAATAATTATTTGTTGTAACTGACGATCAGTGAAAACATGTTTTCAAAACTTAATGGTTTTGTTTTTGAGAATTTATATTTGTTTGCTGTTATCCCGATCATTTGAAGTTACCAAATATCCTTTCCATAAATTTTACTGAAACTTGGATGAGCGTGAATCGGCTTTGAACAACCTGGGCGTCACCTTACAGTTAGCTTAGTGTGTTTAACTGAAAATCAACCTACCTCGTTTGCAAAATGTCATCCTGAAATCATCCTGGAGTTGCCCTTCTCTCCTAAGTAGTTTTTGTTGATTTCCAGCTTTCCTCATTCCATGCTTGATATTTTTTTCTGGAGAGAGATAAATACTATGTGAATACATACAGTCGAAGTTCTCGTTGCGACCGCTCTCGTAAGAGACCAGGCTCTAGTTACGACCACCATAGTGAAACCCCGTTTGAATTGTCACTCAAACTCTGTAATTAAAAGCTCTCAAAAGCGACCGCGACCACTTTTAGGAATTACCAACTGGTCTTTTCCTTTGTTCTTAAGCTCTCGTAAGCGACCACTTGTTGTGCTACACATTTATGAGACATTGCATTATTTGTAATAATCTGAATAATAGAAGTTTTCAATCTCTGTAGATGCGTGACCTGTACATTCGCTTTCTGTGCATTTTGAAAGTGGTCAGCTTCTATTGTTTCTGTCCCCTTACGACAGCCCATTGCGACCAACTCTAGTTGCGACCACTTTTTTTTAATTCTCGAGGTGGTCGCTTACGAGAGCTTCGACTGTATTGAGAAAAATGCCTGTCCGTAATGATATAAATACTGTATACAGTCAGGTAATGATTTAAAAAATATAAAAACGTTGCCATGGAAACACCGAGGTCGCACAAAAATATTCCCTGATGAATTTCAGGTAAACTATTCCGACTCAGGGGAGGTAGGGTTAAAAAAGAAAACTACTTATTTTTATTTCTATCTGTTCAATATCACCAAGGAAACAGGTTACATCTATACAAAATGAAATTTTACTTCTATAAAAACTCCCAGTAGAACGTTATAACCAAGGAACATTTTTTTCATATCGTAAAGGCTTTTTTAACCCACCTCCCACCCCACCCTCTCTCTTTTATGCCCCCTCTCCAATAAAACACCCCACTAGAACCGTTTTAAAGGAAACCTCCACTGTTGGAACAATTTGCTTTAAGGGGGTCCTCCTGAACTACAGGTTCAGACTTGTTGCTACAGACATTATTTTGTGGCTCAAAAGTTTCGCGCGTTGTGACCTGTTAATGAGTATGAACACCTAGTGTTAAAAATGCACATTGCGCGTGCGTAACTAGTGCCAGTCCCAAACCGCGCGAAAGAATGAGAAATCCCTAAAACTCGGAGGAAAAGTGATAAAGTTTCCATTTTTTGGAGGATCAGTGGCAACCTATCCTCCTTTATCAACGCTTGGACCCCCCTATCAGACCTGAGGGTTTTTTGCTTTCACATTGTCCATAGCAAAACCATCTCCAGGATCCTCCAAAATGCACTTTTCAGAGCTTGAAATCTCAATTTTTTCTGGGGCATTCCAGTGAGCAACTTTTCAGCATTTTACGAGCACAATCGGGACAGGCCTACTCCAAACACCCCAAATTGAAGGGGAGGTCCCCCCCCCCCCCCCCCCCCCAAAAAAAAAAATATATATATATTATTCTACTTCACATTATCGGGTAAACCCTCGGACCCCCTATCAAAAATTCCTGGATCCGCCCCTGATTTCCCGCCAATTTAATGTCAACTTGTTCCAGTAATAAGTAATTCCTTTAATACCCCCTTATGTGTGCTAGCTGATTTACAATTGAAACTCCCCTCCTCTTTATCCTCTCTCTCTCTCTCTCTCTCTCTCAAAAAAAAAAAATGGAGGAAATTTATAGAGCACTTGGAAAAATAGTGGGAATATTCAAAACACACAAACACTAACCTGTGGTTTGTGGGACACCATTATCCTCCTGTCTGCCTGTCCATGTCAATCACGAGAACTTTCTCCAGTAGTACGACACCGTGCCAGATCAGCCTGTTGCCTGGTTACGAAAAAAGTCGCGACGGTTACATATAAGACTAACAGAATACCTGTGTATTACAACATACAGCTAGTAAATTATAGATTGCAATTTTCCTCAGTGACCCCGGTGATGTCTCCTAACCCAAACTCACCCAACCCTCTGTCTTTTAAGCCCCGTCTCCAATAATCTACCCCACTAGAACTTCGACGTTTTATAGAAAACCTCCACTGATGGAACAATTTGCCCTAAAAATCGTTATAAATATTGCCTAAACTGAACATGTATTGAAATAAATTGGAAAACATTCAAGTGTAAAAATGGGATATTCCTATTCTGCCTGGGCTTTTTTTTCGTTCCTGAGCCTGGGGGGGGGGGGGGGGGGCAGATAGTGCCCCCCTATGTATCTCGAAAAGTATTGACGCTATGAAAATGAAACTTACACGGTGTGTAAAGCATCCGAAAATCTTTATTTTAGTGCCAGTCACGTGTCAATTATGACGTCATACACGCCATAATGACGTCGTACGTTAAAAAAATCCGCCATCTTGGATCCTAAATCTTGGATTTCTAAATTGTTAAAAAATGTCAGAAAATCTACAAATTTGCTTTGAAAAAATCAAGAAAATATAAAGATGCTAAAACGGCAAAGATTTTGGAAGGATTTCATCGTAAAAAGCAAATTTTTTATGAAAACTGAAAATTAAGCTAAAAAATCAACAAATTTGGGTAAAACGATCTGTATCTCGAAAAGTATTTGTGCTATAAAAATGAAGCTTATGTGGTGAATAAAGCATTCAAACATGTTTATTTTAGTGGCAATTACGAATCAATTATGATATCATATCACGCCAAAATAATGTCATACTTTAAACCGGTCCGCCATCTTGGATCCGCCATCTTGGATTTTTCAATTGTTCTGAAATATCAGAAAATCACCAAATTTGATTTGAAAAAATCAAAAACAATATAAGGATGCAAAAATTGCAAAGATTTTGGAAGAAACTCTTCGTAAAAAGCGAAATTCTCTTGAAAACAAACATTTAAACTGAAAATACCAAATTTGGCTAAAACGGCCTGTCAAAACTTGGTTGCCATGGAAACATCAATTCACGGGATCAAAAAATTGGCACACCAAAATGCTCCCAGATAATTTTTAGGAAAAGTCGTAAAGTTTGGCTATGATTGCTTGAATGCTCTTTAAGTACGATAAATTTGAAGTCAGCGCGGGCACTTTCTGCCCCTCCCCCCCCCCCCCCCCCAGGCAGAATAGGGTTAAACCACCCCATTCCATTCACAGGAAAACATTAAGCAGTCTCTAACATCTATTTTTACGTGAGCTAGCTGATTTACGACTGGGAAAACTCACTCTGCCCTTTAAATCCCCCCCCCCCCCCCCCCCCTCTCTCCCTCTCTCTCTCTCTCTCTCTCTCTCTCTCTTTCTCATAAAATGGGGCAACTTTAATTGATCACGAGCACTTGGAAAGATAGTGAGGATATTCAACGCTAACCTGTGGTTTGTGTAACACCATTATCCTCCTGTCTGTCTATCCATGTCAATCACGAGAACGTTCTACAGTGGTACCACACCGTGCCCAGATCAGCTTCTTGTCTAGTTGTGAAAAAAAGTCGTGACGGTTACATACAAGGCTAACAGAGTAACTGTATATTACATACAGCTAGTAAATCATAGATTGCAATTTTCCTCAGTGATCCCGATAATGTCTCCTTGACAGTTTTTTAGAAAGTGGAGGATAAAGTAACGTACCCATAAAATAACTAAAGGCAAATAAAAGTATAATAACTTCACAACTCCCCCACTCGAAAATAATATCTAAAGAGTCTTGTAAACAGTTATTTTCATTACGAAAAGGTTAATTATATTTTAAACTTCAAAGTATTCGTTTCATATATCATTTCTCCGAAAGTGATCAGGACCGTCCAAAATTAATTTTATGCAAGTTTGTCGAGCACATACATTAATTATGTTTACTGAAAATATCTGTGGACATGTAAAATAGCTTTCCCGTATAGAAATGATTAACAGTGTACTTTCCCAAGGCAACTACAATAATGACAAAAGCATTTTAGCTCGCTTACCTTCTCAAGAAGACTCGTAGCGAAACAAATCGTTCACTTCTTCGACGTTGAACTTCCACGTGTGTTCGGCCATCGTTTCAATGCAAGGTTCTTGTCAAGGCAATGGCTCTACGCTCTCTTCTTTAAGCCTCGTATCAAAGAACATCTACCATGAAGATTTGGACGATTTTCGATGCTACCACCATTGAATTTGCAGATTTCTTGCGGCAGAATAACTAAAGAACGACGTTCAGGTTTAGCGTTCGTTCGCTTGCTCTTTCCTCGTGCAGAGGTGCCGCAAAATATGAATAATTGAATATTAATGTTAAATTGATCTGCAATTTAAATGAATTTCCTTTCACCCTTTCACTCCCAGAATTCGGCCTGAAAAACACATTTTTGGGTCACGGAACCCGTTTTCTTGGCGCAGTCACCCCAAATTTGGCTAATCTTTGCTAAAAATGCTATTTTGAGAACTAGGGAAAGATGTTAAAAAGATTTTTGGGCAAAACCGTTCAATTTTATCGTTGGCCAAAGTGCATAGCCAAAAAAAAGACTTTCCCTTCTGATTTTTTCCTTCTCTCTTTTCCTTTCCTTTTACTTCCCCTTTCTTTTCTTGCTATCTTCGGCGCTTGATACACTTCCTATCAGATGGAAAGGTTTTGACCTAACCTTTTAAGGGAGCTGAAAAATGAACCTGAAAGTATGTCGGGTGCGAGAGCCAAATTTGCCACTGATTTTTCAACAAAAAATTGAATGGGTTTTTCCAGCTAACTCTGCAAGAATTTGATAGATTTTCAAAATTGATGCACGGTTACAAAGATCCATCCTTTCTGCATCAGATGAGTGTCAAACTAATCTTGTCACGTGTTGGTTGATGACGTCACAATGGCTTTGATGTGTAAGACCCCAAAAGCGCGCTTATATGCGCTTTCGGGAGTGAAAGGGTTAAAGGCCATGTTCACTGAAAAGCAACGCCGACCAGTCGCCGACCAGTTCTCCGTTCGCACTTCTAACTTCCACTTAGAATAGCGTGTTTTCAGTTTACTTGGTTACTTTCAAAGCAAAACTGAATATTATGGCTGTTAGGTAAGATGAAATACCGTAACCTGACAAAAATTCGAAGGCAACCTCGTATTTAGGTTCACTAAAATTTTAGCCTTAAGGCTTGTTAATGGTGCGATCCCTGGTTGTCTTTTATAAGAAAATTGTTAGACGCGGACCGAGAGCAAAAGAAATTAAGGAAAAAAGAAAATCATTATCGGTGTTTTAACAAAAACGAAAACAATTAAAAAAAATAAAAATAAAAATCGATTAAGAGTCAGTCGCCATTTACTTTATCTGAACACAAATATTTTTTTTATTTTTTACGTGCAATAATATGCGCATTTTAATATGCGCACTTTCTCGCGACTCGCGTAAATCGCATCTAATTTATGCAAACAATTGAACACAGCAAAACATCGGCGATAGTAATAAGAGAAAGCTGGATAGTGGTTTCATATTTGAAGTAGAATAAATGTGTCTTTATTTAAATAAAATAATAATTTCTGGCTCAAACGTACGACTGACCCGCACTCGTTTTGCAAATAATAAATCAATACTTTGGCCGAGGTGAGCCTGGGGATAATAAGTAATGATACCTGAAAATATGTTGAGTGTTTTCAACAGCGTACGGTGTGGCGCAGTGGCTAAGGTGATTCGCTGTAGAGCAGGAGTTCTTAGGTTCGACTCATAGTGGGGGAGGTTAAAATGAAAAATAACAAATCCAATAATTGAAGGGAGAGTGTGGGTCATAGCCGTAGTTCTAGGGGGAGGTTCGAGGGGAATTGGAGTACACGATGGAAAAAAAAACCGTGAAGTAGGGGGTAAAATGGGAGTTAGAGGGGGGCGAAGAGACAGGGGAATAATAGGGGGTGG
The DNA here is from genome assembly GCA_029204205.1 of Desmophyllum pertusum. Taxonomy (NCBI): domain Eukaryota; kingdom Metazoa; phylum Cnidaria; class Anthozoa; order Scleractinia; family Caryophylliidae; genus Desmophyllum; species Desmophyllum pertusum. The sequence goes on along the minus strand of MU827797.1, from coordinate 428,997 downwards.
GGAAAGGAAGATGGAAACATAGGAATTAGAGGGGATTGTGGAATTAGGGGGAGGCTGGTGTAAGGGACGAGGGAATAATAGGGAGGGTTAGAGCACGGGGCCTGGCCCGAGTAAGGGAAAACGGGGAGTGCTGAAGTAAGGGGGCGCTGGGTAAAGGGAATAATGGAAAGGAAATAGATAGGTCGGATTATAAGGGGAATTGGATAATGGAGTTAGCGGGAAGCCACCGGGTAACGGAAACTAACAACCGGTTTGAATTTACGAAAAATAACTAACAAAGGTTTTGCATAATCAAATGTGATTACCTTTTTGTTCAACCACTGTTCCTTATCTTTTTGCGTTAGAAAATCCGGCAAGTCAGGTTAATAAGTAATAAAAATAACTTTAATCTGTCTGACTGTTTTTTTTTTTTGTCATTTTCACCCCTAAGAGGTACCAATTCTAAAACAAAACTAGTTCCTGACATATATTTTTCCGGCTTCAGTGCCCTAAAAGGTATCGGGATAACTCTAATAGCGTTCATTTTAGATTTTAACACCCTAAGTGGTACCAAACAACAAAATTTCACCACAAAAAGGTACGACGATCACCACAGTCACTTTTATATCGGAGTCCCCCCCCCCCCCCCCCCCCCCCCCCCCCCCTTACTCCAGGCATTCCGGGAGCAGAGACAGGAAAATTGTATATCGGTGTCGGAACTATCCTCAGCTGAATGTACAAAGCCAGCGTCAGGGGACAGCGTTCAATTCCACATAGAAACATGGAGATATTAAAGGAGCTATGTCACGATATTTTAAGTCATTTTTGTGAAAGTGCAAAATCACCTTCAAACTGAAGAAAGCCTCAAAATAATAGTTTACTAAGGTAGAAAAACACCAAAGAGGTGATAATT
>MU827797.1:384948-427605 GCA_029204205.1 Desmophyllum pertusum | reverse complement strand
TCTAAGTTTTTTGGCGGGAAAATTAAAAAATTTTAAACAGAGTTATAAAGAAGCAAATATTTTAAAAAAAAGTTGGCGCATGCGTATTTTGGGCCGCTCGTATTTTTCTAAGTCTTTTGGCGGGGAAAAATTGAAAACGGTTTAACAACCGATGGTTAACAAGGGAAAAAAAAATATAAACGAAAAACAATTTTTGACATTAACAAGTGGCTAATTAAAAGTGTTCTGGCTTGGAATTGTACTTAGTCAGTAAATTTTCTTCATGCTGAAAATTTGCTTGTTTTTCTTCAATAAACAACACCCTACAACTAGAAATGGCTCTAAATTACTGGCGCTCTTGATTTAGCGAAGTAATTGAGTCTGAAAATAATCAGCATGGTGTGTGCTCTCCATTCAGTAAAATAAACTTCCCGCGACGAATCCCCTCTTGTTCTTAGAAATCTTTGATCAGAAATTTGTTTTTAAGCCTTGTTTTTCTCCCTCTGTGATTTAGACTACTGTCTCATCTTACCTTAATTTTTTTTTTTTTTTTGTTTTTTTCTTTATTTTTTTCCTTTTTTTTTTTTTTTTTTTTTTTTTTTTTTTTTTTTTTTTTCATTTTTTTTTTTTTAATTTCTTTTTTTTTTTTTTTTTTTTTTTTTTTTTTTTTTTGTTCCTTGTCCCCTCGAGGGTGTGAAACCTTGTCCCTTTTCACATTGGTGGCTTGTTGTCTTCACACTTTTGTTGATCTCTGACAAGAAGCTTGTGAGCATCAAAAGCCTCCCAGCTAAGACTTGCAAGGTAATTAATAAATTAAATACAGGATAAGTCAATAAATGCAATCCATACTGAAAGTCGCTACTTTTAACATTAAGGCAACTCATCTTTTTGGACTTTTATGAACTTAAACTCCGTGCAATTGAGCCAGTTTTACAAGGCAGAGAGGCAATTACGAACGTACAAGCGGCTAGCCTAGTATGCGAAAATGTACAATTCCAACCAAGTTCTCTAGCTGCAAGTCAGACATAAGAGGCGAATCGTCTAGAGCGTGAAATAACAAATAAAACAAACTACAATAAAGCAACGGAGGCGATCAACTTTTATGGAACAACCATGATTAACTAAATACATCAACACTAATACAATTATGGAACTAAATTTCATGCCGCTAGCGCTGGCGGTTTTAAAAACTCGAAGTTCGTACTATCAAAGACTTGATTGCTATCTTCGACACTTATCGCAATTTTGCATTTTAGTTTTGGGCACGTGGAGGCTAGAGTTTTCGGGGTGCATAAGTTTTTTGTTTGTGTTTCCCTTTTTACCAAATTTTCCAAACCCTCAGGTGAACAAATAATCTTGCAATACAAATTCAAACACTTTCCGCTGGCCCGTTTTGTGAATGTCTTCTGTAAGATGTAAATTAAAACTTTTAGAAAAGATAATTAATAAAGTTGTGTACTTCACAATTGAATTTCTTGGGGATTGCATCAACGAAAACTACGCACGCTACTTGTGATAATATATTCGATTGTGTCAAAATTCATCTTATTTTGCTTATCAAAATTATTGCATTCCTTCATTATAAATTTGAAATCCTTCTGTGGAAATAAAACCTTATACAAAATCTAATTGGTAAACCTACGCGAATCAGTTTGATTCGATCGTGAACGAGTTTTGAATTTAGATCGGTTGCGGTCAGCGTCCACAACGTAAAGTTATGAGAATATTGCATCTATCTTGGGGTACGTTTTCTCGTGCATGTTTTTAAACCATCTTCAGAATTCAGTCCTGTCGAAACTCCTGTTCTACAGATTGTTTCGGATCCTTGGATTCAGCTGCCACGAAATTCCTAGTCAAACTAAAGAAACCCATGTATGTAAACTGGGTAAAACGTAATCTTAATCAACAACTACCATGTCGATCTAACACTTTTCTCTTTAGCAATTTCGGCGCCTTTTTTCTTTTCTCCTTTTATTTTCTGGTATTTCCAATAATTCTGTATTCCTATCTTTGCATTGTTGTCATCAGTAATTATTCAAAATAATTATTTGTTTGTAACTGACGATCAGTGAAAAACATGTTTTCAAAACTTAAAAAATGTAGTTTTGTTTTTGAGAATTTATATTTGTCCTGCTGTTATCCGATCATTTGAAGTTACCAAATATCCTTTCCATAAATTTTACTGAAACTTGGATGAGCGTGAATCGACTTTGAACAACCTGGGCGCCACTTTACAGTTAGCGTAGTGTGTTTAACTGAAACTCAACCTACCTCATTTGCAAAATGTCATCCAGAATCTGAATTCCCCTAAGTAGTTTTGTTGATTTCCAGCTTTCCTCATTCCATGCTTGATATTTTTCTGGAGAGAGATAAATACTTTGTGAATACATATTGAGAAAAATGCCTGTCTGTGATGATATAAATACTGTATAGTAATGATATAAAAAAATATAAAAACGTTGCCATGGAAACACCGAGGTCGCACAAAAATATTCCCTGATGAATTTCAGGTAAACTATTCCGACTCAGGGGGAGTAGGGTTAAAAAAGAAAACTACTTATTTTGATTTCTATCTGTTCAATATCACCAAGGAAACAGGTTACATCTATACAAAATGAAATTTTACTTCTATAAAAACACCCAGTAGAACGTCTAGAACTCGAAGGAAACATTTTTTGAATTATCGTAAAGGCTTTTTTACATCCACCTCCCACCCCACCCTCTCATCTTTATGTCCCCTCCTCCAATAAATAAACACGCCCACTAGAACCGTTTTAAAGGAAACCTCCACTGTTGGAACAATTTGCCTTTAAGGGGGTACTCCTGAACTACAGGTTCAGAAAATGGGGGGGGTTGGCTACAGACCATTATTTTGTGGCCTCAAAAGTTTCGGTGCGTTGTGACCTGGTAATGAGCTATGAACACCTGGTGTTAAAAATGCACATTGCGTGTGCGTAACTAGTGCCAGTCCCAAACCGCGCGAAAGAATGAGAAATCCCTAAAACTCGGAGGAAAAGTGATAAAGTTTCCATTTTTTGGAGGATCAGTGGCAACCTATCCTCCTTTATCAACGCTCGGACCCCCCTATCAGACCTGAGGGGTTTTTTGCTTTCACATTGTCCATAGCAAAACCATCTCCAGGATCCACAAAAATGCACTTTACAGAGCTTGAAATCTCAATGTTTTTCTGAAGCATTCCAGTGAGCAACTTTTCAGCATTTTACGATCACAATCGGGACAGGCCTACTCCAAACACCCCAATTGAAGGGGAAAGGGGAGGGTCCCCCCCCCCCCCCCCCCAACAAAAAAAATTATTATTCTACTTCACATTATCGGGTAAATCCTCGGACCCCCTTATCAAAAATTCCTGGATCCGCCCCTGATTTCCCGCCAATTTAATGTCAACTTGTTCCAGTAATGGGTAATTCCTTTAATACCCCCTCTCCGTTATGGCATTAAATGACGCCCTTCCATTTACAAGAAAACATTAAGCAGTCTCTAACATCTATTTTTACGTGTGCTAGCTGATTTACAATTGGAAATACACTAACCTGTGGTTTGTGGAACACCATTATCCTCATGTCTGCCTGTCCATGTCAATCACGAGAACTTTCTCCAGTGGTGCGACATAGTGCCAGATCAGCCTGTTGCCTAGTTACGAAAAAAGTCATGACGGTTACATATAAGTCGGACAGAATAACTACATATTACATACAGCTAGTAAATTATAGATTGCAATTTTCCTCAGTGATCCTGATAATGAATTATATTTCATGCGCGTCGCCATTTTGGATGCCACATGGTTGCCACAACTGAGAAAACAATTTTATTCCGTTTAAAATAATTCTTTTTTGTTTTGTTTTAATTTTCCCCACCAATTTAATGCCAACTTGTTCCAATAATGGATAATTCCTTTAATTTAATACTTCCTCTCCATTACCGTAAAAGCTCTATTTAGCCCCACTCTCTATTAGGCCCCCCTATCTAATAAGCCCCCCTTTGGAAGTCAGATTTTGTAATAAGCCCCCCCCTCTCTACTCTCTATTAAGCCCCCCCCCCCCCTTTCGTCAGACTGATGTAATAATGTCTTGTTTCAGTCACTTGTATGGAAACATGGTCTTAAATTTCCAGAACTATCGTTGAGTTAGGGTATAAATGACATTGCATTTGTAAGACGGTGATATATAACCCATTTCTTGTTCTGTTTAGTTTGTGGTGTAATAGTAAAGTTTGAAAAATGAATGTGAATTTTCTCGAAAATTTATGATTTGAAATAAGCCCCCCCTCTCTATTAAGCCCCCTCTCTAATAAGCCCCCCCCCCCCCTTCTTGAGGTCTGAAATTAAATAAGCCCCCCGGGGGCTTAATAGAGCTTTTACGGTATTCCATTAAACCACCCCATTCCATCACAGGAAAACATTAAGCAGTCTCTAACATCTATGTTTTACGTGAGCTAGCTGATTTAGGAGGGCGATTTACGACTGGGGAAAACTCACCCTGCCCTTTATCACCCCTCACCCTCCCACCCCCCCCCCCCCCCCCCCCACCCCCCCCTCACATAAAAGGGGCAACTTTAATTGATCATAATCACTTGGAAAGATAGTGAGGATATTCAACGCTAACCTGTGGTTTGTGTAACACCATTATCCTCCTGCCTGTCTGTTCATGTCAATCACGAGAACTTTCTCCAGTGGTACCACACCGTGCCCAGATCAGCTTCTTGCCTAGTTGCGAAAAAAAGTCGGGACGGTTACATACAAGGCTAACAGAGTAACTGTATATTACAACATACAGCTAGTAAATCATAGATTGCAATTTTCCTCAATGATCCCGATAATGTCTCCTTGACAGTTTTATAGAAATTGGAGGATAAAGTAACGTACCCATAAAATAACTAAAGGCAAATAAAAGTATAATAACTTCACAACACCCCCACTCGAAAATAATATCTAAAGAGTCTTGTAAACAGTTATTTTGATTATGAAAAGGTTAATTATATTTTAAACTTCAGAGCATTCGTTTCATATATATCATTTCTCCGAAAGTGATCAGGACTGTCCAAAGTTAATTTTATGCAAGTTTGTCGAGCACATACATTAATTATGTTTACTGAAAATATCTGTGGACATGTAAAATACCTTACCCGTATATAAATTTTTAACAGTGTACTTTCCCAAGGCAACTACAATAAAACAAAAGCAGTTTAGCTTGTTTACCTTCTCAAGAAGACTCGTAGAGAAACAAATCGTTAACTTCTTCGACGTTGAACTTCCACGTGTGTTCGGCCATCGTTTCAATGCAAGGTTCTTGTCAAGGCAATGGCTCTACGCTCTCTTCTTTAAAAGCCTCGTATCAAAGAACATCTACCATGAAGATTTGGACGATGCTACCACCATTGAATTTGCAGATTTCTTGCGGCAGAATAACTAAAGAACGACGTTCAGGTTTAGCGTTCGTTCGCTTGCTCTTTCCTCGTGTAGAGGTGCCGCAAAATATGAACAATTGAATATTAATGTAAAATTGATCTGCAATTTAAATAAATTTCCTTTAAACCCTTTCACTCCCAGAATTCGGCCTGAAAAACACATTTTTGGGTCACGGAACCCGTTTTCTTTCTTGGCGCTGTCACTAGGGAAAGATGTTAAAAAGGTTTTTGGGCAAAACCGTTCAATTTTATCGTTGGCCAAAGTGCATAGCCAAAAAAAAAGACTTTCCCTTCTGATTTTTTCCTTCTCTCTTTTCCTTTCCTTTTACTTCCCCTTTCTTTTCTTGCTATCTTCGGCGCTTGATACACTTCCTATCAGATGGACAGGTTTTGACCTAACCTTTTAAGGGAGCTGAAAATGAATCTGGAAGTATGTCTGGTGCGAGAGCCAAACTTGCCACTGATTTTTCAACAAAAATTGAACAGGTTTTTCCAGCATAACTCTGCAAGAATTTGATAGATTTTCAAAATTGATGCACAGATGAGTGTCAATCTTGTCACGTGTTGATTGATGACGTCACAATGGCTAAGATGTGTAAGACCCCAAAAGCGCGCTTATATATATGCGCTTTCGGGAGTGAAAGGGTTAAAGGCCATGTTCACTGAAAAGCAACGCCGACCAGTCGCCGACCAGTTCTCCGTTCGCACTTCTAACTTCCACTTAGAATAGCGTGTTTTCAGTTTACTTGGTTACTTTCAAAGCAAAACTGAATATTATGGCTGTTAGGTAAGATGAAATACCGTAACGTGACAAAAATTCGAAGGCAACCTCGTATTTAGGTTCACTAAAATTTTAGCCTTAAGGCTTGTTAATGGTGGCGACTTTTTTATATTTCAATTCGAGAATAGGCATCGGCCAACCCATAAATCTGAAAAGAATACCAGGCCTGAACAATCGATGGGGGTGGGGGGAGGTGGTTAATAGAGCCCCCCGTGGGTTTTCGTTATTATAAGACACATCGAAAGGATTGTGCCATTGTTAGATAGTCTTGACCTTGCACAGTTGTTTGTTGGTTGGTTATGACGTCGTAGGACGTCATCCGATCGAAACAGAAAGGCAAGTCGACCAATATTTCCCCAACACGGACCTCACGCTAATTCAATAACATCTGTATATCGACTCATCCCTGATTGTCTTTTATAAGAAAATTGTTAGACGCGGACCGAGAGCAAAAGAAATAAAGGAAAAAGAAAATCATTATCGGTGTTTTTAACAACAACGAAAACAATTTAAAAAAATAAAAATAAAAATCGATTAAGAGTCAGTCGCCATTTACTTTATCTGAACACAAATATTTTTTTATTTTTTACGTGCAATAATATGCGCATTTTAATATGCGCACTTTCTCGCGACTCGCGTAAATCGCATCTAATTTATGCAAACAATTGAACACAGCAAAACATCGGCGATAGTAATAAGAGAAAGCTGGATAGTGGTTTCATCTTTGAAGTAGAATAAATGTGTCTTTATTTAAATAAAATAATAATTTCTGGCTCAAACGTACGACTGACTCGTACTCGTTTTGCAAATAATAAATCAATACTTTGGCCGAGGTGAGCCTGGGGATAATAAGTAATGATACCTGAAAATGTGTTTGAATGTTTTAAACAGCGTACGGTGTGGCGCAGTGGCTAAGGTGATTCGCTGTAGAGCAGGAGTTCTTAGGTTCGACTCATAGTGGGGGAGGTTAAAATGAAAAATAACAAATCCAGTAATTGAAGGGAGAGTGGGTCATAGTTCTAGGGGGAGGTTCGAGGGGAATTGGAGTACACGATGGAAAAAAAAACCGTGAAGTAGGGGGAAAATGGAGTTAGAGGGGGGCGAGGAGACAGGGGAACAATAGGGGGAGGGGAAAGGAAGATGGAAACTTGGGAATTAGAGGGGATTGTGGAATTAGGGGGAGGCTGGTGTAAGGGATGAGTGAATAATAGGAGGGTTAGAGCACGGGGCCTGGCCCGAGTAAGGGAAAATGGGGAGTGTTGAAGTGAGGGGCGCTGGGTAAAGTGAACACAGGAATAATAGAAAGGGGATTGATAGGTCGGATTAAGGGGAATGGAATAATGGGATCAATAGGGGTATGTTGGAGAAAGCGGGAAGCCACCGGGTAACGGAAACTAATAACCGGTTTGAATTTACGAAAATAACAAACAAAGGTTTTCCATAATCAAATGTGATTACCTTTTTGTTCGACCACTGTTCCTTATCTTTTTGCGTTAGAAAATCCGGCAAGTCAGGTTAATATAAAGTAATAAAAATAACTTTAATCTGTCTGACTGTTTTTTTTTTGTGGGGGAGGGGGGGGGGGGGGGGACTCCCATATAAAAGTGACGGGGTGATCGTCAGAAATTTTGAAAAGAACCCCTAAAGGCCCGTTTACACATGCGATTTTTGATGCAATTTAGCGGCGATTTATCGCGCAAGTGTAAACTACCTGCGATTTCACGGCGATTTTGATAGCGATTTGTATGGCGAGTTGTAGGAGATGTATCGCTTTTTAGTCACAAATCGCCGATAAATCGCATCAAAATTCGAGCAAGTTCAAAACTCGCGCGATAAATCGCCGCGACAAATCGCATCAAAAAATCGCATGTGTAAACGGGCCTTAAAAGGTATCAAAATTTGCGTGTGTGGCTCAACTCCATTTTCACCCTAAGAGGTACCAATTCTAAAACAGAACTAATTCCTGACACACATTTATTCCGGCTTCAGTATCCTAGAAGGTACCAGGATAAATCTAATGGCGTTCATTTTAGATTTTAACACCCTAAGTGGTACCAAACAACAATATTGCACCCCAAAAAGGTGTTTTTCAGTTTACTTTTGCATTTTTGGTTGCTTTGAAAAGCAAAACTGAATATTATGGATTTTAGGTAAGATAAAATACCGTAACTTGACAAAAATTCAAAAGACAACCTCTTATGTTGGTGCACTAAAAGTTCAGCCTAAAAAACTTGTAGATGGAGATAACCTTTTTTTATTTCAAATCGAGAGCAGGCATGCTTAGCCAGCCCATAAATCTCAAAAGTATAGTTTTGATGATATTCAGAGTATATTAACCCTCAGACGAACATCCAAAGTCATACCCCCACGGCCGTACAAGGGAGGAGGGGGGGGGGGGGGGGGGGGTGGTTGATGGAGCCCTTCCCGTGGGTTTTCGTTATTATAAGACACATCGAAAGCATTTTTCCATTAGTAGATAGCCGGCCTTGAGCTTGCTCAATTGTGACAGCTGTCGGCATCCTGTTTGATCTTGTCATCGCATTTCCCATCACCATCCAGGCCCTTGGCGATGCAATATAACGGATATCATTGACAAGTTTGAAGAGGTCGTATTGCGAGTTTATTGGTGAACAAAGAATTACAAGAAAAAGCCTCCACAGAGCGGACTATTGAATGAAAACGCTTTTACAAATCGCCGCCAACTGTGTCAATACCTTGCTTTTGTCGTTGTTGTGTATTTGAACGGTAAGTTAAGTCGATTGCATGGAGGTTAAGTCGCTTCTCTGTAGCACTCAGAAGCGAGTGTCGCTTGCTATTTAACTGGATGCGAAATATAATTGTTATAGATATATTTTGCTCTAACTTAATTTTAAAAGGATACATCAAACGGATAAATGGCTTTCTTTCTTTCCAGTGCAAGGGTGTCTGAAATAAATTATACTTTAGGATGCATGTTTGTACGAAAACGAAAATCTCCCAGATACTGCGCAAATGATACTCGCACTGGTTAATTTACGGGCCAAAACTGCTAGTTAGAATACAACAACATACCTAACCAAAAAACGTGTTTTTTATGCTGTTGATAGAATGCGAATTCTACTGCATATTGAAAGATAGCTTGCTTGCCCAGCTTAATAACTGAATACCGCATGTAAATTTAAAAGGAAAAGCTATGTATTTTCTGTTGTTTAAAAAGATATGTCGCCTGATCAAATTTTATCTGGATAATCCTTAAAAAATAAACGATTTGCACGTCAATAACCGGATAGAATCGATACAGCTTTTAAATTCTGTAATTCCCGTAACTCAGTTTTACAATAAAATATGAATTCCGGCGACAACGTGCGCGCGATTTGCGATTCGTGTTTATATATTTTTCTTTGTTAATGGCGACATCATTATGCGAGGCTAGCAGATGGCGTCGTTTTGAGCTGGAATACAAACAAAAACAAGCAATTTAATGCAAAAGGTTATCATAGACGCACCGCTTTTTAATAATTAGCCTGCGAGCAAGCTCTCTGGGGTTTTTTGGGGGGTGGGGGGTGGGGAGGCGGGAAAGCTCGCAGGCTATTTAATAATGTCCAATGGAAATTTGAATATTGAACTGTCACGGGAGTATATACACAATATTTTTTGGATCCCAAAGTTGGGTTAAATCACAAATTATATCAGTTTCGAACTAAACTGAAATTCACAGCGAAAATTTTTTTTATATTTGTATTGAAAAAATATTTCTTTTTTTTAGTCAATGTGAACAGATGTTGACAGGTTTTCAAAAACATCATTTCTTTTAAAGTAGTATTTTCGTATATCACTTTGTCTGTTTATCGCCTATCAATCTTTTGAGAAAGACGTATGGTTTTAGGATAAACTTTTTCTAACTGTGAACTCTGGCAAATATCAAACGAATATAAATAAGTTGACTCTTAAATGTCATTTGAAAGTATCTGGATTTTTTGACAAAACATAAGCGTCTGTACTGATGCGGGTTTGAGGAGGATATAAATCATATTAGCTATCAGATAAAACATTGGCACATTTATCGATCAGTTGTCAGCTAATTTATTTTTTGCCGTTTATAATTATCAGCTCTAGTCCTTTTCATTTCATTTCATTCAGCTCATTAATTATTATAAGAAGTAAAGATCTCTTTTCAAACGATTCTCTTAAAAGTCGTCGTTTTCCAAGAGTGATCAACATCTTATATCTCCTTACAATATCAATACATTGTCAAGGAGACAGGTGCCGAGCTTCGGCATGTATTGTCTTGCTGTACATCTGACCGTTATAACTGATGACTCAGACCATAAGACGATGATGTTTAGCAGTGAGGAAAATGAATCTTTCGATCTTTGGTCTAAAATCAGTTTCCTGCCTTTCAGTACTTTTAACAATTTTAATTTTTATCCGTCCTTGATAAAGAAGGTGTTTTTAACGAAGCTTTGCCACAATATTTAAGTCATTTTTACGATGTACAAATTTATCTTCAAATTGAAGTAAACCTAAAAACAATTGTTTATTAAGGTAGAAAACACCAAAATGGTAATAAGAAACCAAACAGGAACAAGGATGGTTAAGGATGGAGAAGATTAAGACGGATTTCAAACATTTCTAAGGCTAAATTTTTTAAGATTCACAAACGTGACGCAGCTCCTTTTTAAAATCATACTATTTGGGGTTGCAACATCAGAATAATATTGTACAAGAAAGGATGATGTATTGTATCAAATTCCTAGCAGAAATAATTTAGAGAACCGCGTCAAATTATGCTGATCTGAGAAATAATTAACTGAGAAATCGATTATTTCAAAATTTTGCTTTGACTTGTGCAATACCATGTTTTGAATCGAAATTTTGTTTTTTATGCAAAAGATGTATTTATATACAAACAGTTTACTCTCATTCGCTAATATTTAAAACTAAAATGTCAATATGTCATTTACGTACAGACATTAAAACAAAGGAATAAAGGATCACCTGCTAAATGTCTACAACGTCTAATGGAAAACTGAGTGGCGAGAAAAAAAAGTCACAAATTGTAATCACTCAATGGAAAGGGTTTATTTACATCTGTATTATGCCAGAACGAAAGCCCGTCTAGAAAACAACTTACCTCGTGTTGTCAGGTTGCTTTGACATAATTTCGTCTGGAATTATAAAGGTATGTTTACATCGATAGAGGAAAAATAATTGCCGTTGATGTCTCATAATTAATTAGCTTATATTATACGACATAGCATTTTAGAGTGCGAATACGCACAAAGACGAGAACAAATATGAGACCGTATTCAACGGGTCTTAGTCCCCCTGACCACGCGCTACGGAAAACACTGTTGAAAGCCTATATTTTAGGAAAGATATTATGTCGTATAATAAACAATTTATTCAGCGGAAAGTTGTGTAATACGGCTGGGCATTTTACTCGTCAGTGTTTATTTTTTCTCGCCTAAAGGCTCGAAAAATACAAACTGACTCGTAAAAATACCCAGCCGTATTACACAATTTCCGCTGAATAACCTCTTTAATATATAGTTCTCAGAGATATACATTCGTTATGCGTATTATAAGACCTATCAGTATAATGCAGCATATATGCGAACGAACACGCACATGTTGTATGCCTGAGGCGTGTATTGACTGACTGATCGGGCGATACAAAATAATATAGGAACTGACCGTACGGGTAATAAAAGACAGGGATCCGTTTGAAAACATTCTTTCTCATTAATAATAGAATCCCGAAGGTTATGTCGTATCAGCCCAAAATTTAACGAATTATCAATTTACATTTGTAGTAGCCTAGAGAATAAAACGAATGACGTTGGGTTTTTACGAAATCTGTTCTTGCAAAATTACAAGAAGCGGCCAACGGTACTAGAACTAAAGTGAATTTTGTCGTTTTCGAATTTTCAGAGCGAAAATTGTTTTGAGAAAGATATTATTCATTTCAGAAACACAAGCTACTCGGAAAAAAAAATTCAGAGTTAGTTCTCCCAACAAGAGTCGAGCCTGTGACCCTCCGCACACCGGTCGGACGCTCTACCACTGAGCTGCAGGAGACTAGTGGGAGCTTACGCCATATTACTAGGTTTAAAAAAAGAAAAGTGTTTTTGTAACTTGAGAACGAAAATCGGCACTTAGGATTTTTCACTATCTTCGGAGTCGGAATCGCGATCGGAGCAGAGCGGAGTCGGTTGAGGCCATCGGAAATTGGAGACGTAAGCCGGGTCGAAGCAGGCTAGAAGCCGTTAGCATAGAGGAATCGAAGTCGAAGCGGGAACTAAACAAACCTATGCAAACAACATATATTAGCTTGTATTTATGAACTTAAAGTTCTGTAGTTAAAATTAACAGAAAGAAACGCGCGGAATAGCTTAGCCTAAGTTTAACTTGAATATAAACGTTTAATGAAACCTATGAACAGGCTCTTTCCCAGTTTCCTCCTTCCTTCCTGCCTACGAACTACCGTGCCCTGCCCCCCCTCCCCCCCCCCCCCCCCATCCTCCTCCTCTGGGGGGAGACTTCCATATAAAAGGGACGGGGTGATCGTCGTACCTTTTGGCGGGTTAAAATTCATGGTTTGGTACCGCTTAGGGTGTTTAATCTAATATGTCTACCGTTAGAGTTATTCTTCCAGGGCCCAGTTGTTCAAAGGGTGGATAACGCTATCCACAGGATAAATTGCTATCCATCGGATGGCGTAGTTTTTTTTGTCAACACTTATCCACTGGATAGTGACTTATCCGGTGGATAGCGTTATCCACCCTTTGAACAACTGGGCCAGGTCATGTTAGGGAATTAATCCAAAAAAAAACGAAATGGGTAGGGACTAGTTTTGTTATAGAATTGCTACCTCTTAGGGTGAAAATAAATTCGAGCCACACCCAGAGCCACACCCACCTCACCCCAGTCACTTTTACATGGGAGTCACCCAGGACCCTGCCCAGCAACGTACCTAATTGTAATGCACGAATACGCTTTCTTTCAGACATCTCCGCCAGTATGTGCGGCTGTTTGCAAACTACGGGCCCGTTGCTGAAGAAAGCTTCATTCCGTGTAATCGCCTTTATATTAGTTACATCATTAGGGGGGCTCATTTTCTCCTCAGTGGAGCGTCCCAATGCGGAGAATAAATCAAAGACCAAAGAAGAACTCCTGGACAGCCTAAAGCAAGAAATGCAAGATAAATACAATATGAGCCAAGTAGACTTTGACAACTTTACTCAGTTATCAACCAAGCATATAGTTTGGATGGGCCCGAGTGGGGTTATTTTGACGGGCTGCGGTATGCCTTTGAAACACTGACTACTATAGGTAAGCTACATTTAAGTGTCCATTGTGTTTATGTGCAAGCTAGCCCCGTCAAATTTTGTTGAAACGCATGAAAAACGTGAAATTATGACCATAACTACTAAAGTCACTAAACACTTGTCTACACCCCCTTTCTCCCCTTTCAATGTTGGAAAATGGAAAAATGTACTTATGTGTCAATTCTAAGTGTTTTGTCAACTTGTACAGGGGTGGAAAAGGGCAAAATTTGACGAAATTTTCAGCATAAAATCATTTAAGGCATTTAAAACCATTGAAAATATCCGCAATGATGTTCAGCGGAGTTGCTTGGCGTTCATTTTTAACTCGTGAATGCGAAAGAAGTGAACGAGCTATAGCATTTGGTGGACAAATTTCACTCGATCGGTCGATGGGCTGTAAACTTTAATCGCGCTATTAATTTATGCATATCAATTCATTCCTTCACGGGTGAAGTCAGTAGGAGGATCACGTCATGCTTAAAATGACTCCTAAATTATGCAGCGCAGACATTTAAGAGCATAGTTTGCAAACCATGCTCTTGATAAAACATCAGTACGTTTACATCCACAACAGATGGCGTTGAGGTTTTACGTGTGTTATTATTTCTACAGACAAACAAGCACATAAATAAATAAATAAACAAACAAACAAAGTAATAAAAAACAAATAAACAAAATCAAAGAGTACCTATGAGCTGACTCGTAATTGAATAAACTAATTAACAATTAGATTATGAGCTCGAGATTTCTATGATGTGATAGTTGATGAGGCCGCAGGCCTCATCAACTATCACATCATAGAAATCTCGAGCTCATAATCTAATTGTTTTAGTAAAAATCATAACAATTGTCGGCGGTAATAACTCTAAATCCTCCTCCGAAACTTCGGAGAAACGAGAAGAAACCGCAATTTTGTAGACGACTTCCAGCCACTGCACACTAATGGCTGATAGTATACGAGTAGCTCAGCCAATCAGATTGTCTCATTTGCATTGGTATACTAGTAGATTTTTACTAATATACAATAGCGCTAGAGCGAATCGAGTGGCAATTTGTCCACCAAATGCTATAGCCCGTTCAATGCTTTCGCATTCACGAGTTTACAAAGGAAAAAAGAAACAAACAAGAACGCAAACAAACAAGTAAAAGAATAAAATAAATAAATAAATAAATAGACAGAATTAGGAGCCCATTAATGGCCTCCTGACAGAATATTATTGATCTCATTCGTGCTTCATGTATTCTGTATTCCTGTGCGAATACCCGTTTTCGGGTTCCAGGCGTATATATATTGATCTCATTCGCATTTTTTTTAGGATATGGCACCCTGGCGCCCTCCACTACTCTTGGTCAGGCCCTGTGCATCGTATTTTCAGTTCTGGGCCCTTCCTATTACTATCCTCGCATTTAAATCAGTCGGTGAGCTTATAAGTCGCGGCATCAGCTCTGTCATAGCAAGTATCGAACGTAAATGCTTCAAACGAGCACCAACCCACGTGGAAGCCAAGTGTACCACAGTGACATGCGTACTAATGATAACAATGCTGCTACTCGGAGCCACCATGCAAATGTATACTGTTGAATGGTCATTTATTGAGGGATTTTATTTTTGGTTCATCACTTTTACGACTATCGGGTATGGTGACTATGTACCAGGCCATTCCTCCAACACGCACGATGGGAAGTTAAAAAATGTAGGGCTTTCGCACAGCGAACATAGCGTTTCACATCGTCTGGACCATGCTTGGTCTGTGCGTCGTGTCTAGTGTGCTATCTGCGCTAGCCGCGTTCATCGAGAAAAGATCTGCTAAACAGCTTCGTAGAAAGTTCTGTTCGTGTTTTTCGGACCGTCCGCAAGAATCGGAGGAAATGGACTCAAAAGAAAAGGAAATTAACCGAGTTTAATTGCAATGCAAGTGATAAGATTGAAAGCGAACGTTACGACAGAGCGACTTACGTGTAAAGAAGTTACTCTCGTTCCCAACTCTCTTTTCGTGTGCACGATAAAAGAGTCCTGGGTATCAGTGAAGCAGGATAGATTCAACCGACATTCAACCTCGTTCCCAGGTTTTCTGACGTCGAAATCCAAGATGGCGACGTTGGGATAGATTTGTAGCGTGGCAGTTCCGCAGTTGCGTCCTCCGTGGTAAACATGTCCTCTGAGCTCTCGATCAATAACAAACGCTCTTTTTCTACCAATGAAACTGCGTGGTGTATAAATAAATAGAAACAGACGGAAGACGAATTCCAACCGGAGAGCCTGAAGTCTTATTATTGTAAATGGTTTCTTATATTCGTTTCTCCAAGCGAAGTTTAACAGACAGACATGACGCGCAATGTTACTTGGTCCTGGTAGACCATTTCCATGTTGACTTTTGCCTCTGTTTCAAAATGAGGCCTGGTGCACAACCTTTCATATGAAAAGGAGTTTTACTCGCAAGTTCATTCAAATGCAAATCAAACTTATTTTCATTTGAATTGTTGTGCATCAGGACTCGTTTTGGAACAGAGACAAAAAAGGCAACTTGGGAATGGCCTATTGAAAAGGACTCCGGGATTGTACAGTTACTTATAATTTTAAAATGGTCCATTATTACCTACCCGCTGGAGAACTAGTGTCAGTTGATGGTGACATCCTGCCTCCGAGAAGGAACTGAGGCCCGCGGTGTTCGTCCCCGAAGTTGCTGGGCAACGAGAACGTCACAATTAAGAATAGGTTTAATTAGTAGTACAATTGCTCTTAGCTGCACGTGCGTTTTTTACATTTTTGGTACATTTCTTTGCCGTCCTATGCAAAATAAAAACGTCAAATGACCAAATTCACGGTATTGCATGTGGAAAACATGAACACACGATGGTAAATTTTCCTTTCTCTATCTGGACTTGAACTCCGTCCCTGCGAATTCAGCTCCTGGACAGTTCGGCCACATTGGACAAATTGAATGTGTTGGAATAATCGCGAAATAGTTTTATAGTAACGTGAATTCACTTTTTAAAGCGACGATTTTCCTCGCGTTGCCGTCGGAAGTTCTTCGATTGCTTCAACGACGATTTGTTCCCCCGACTGAACCATGTACAGTTATACTCACTCACAAAATAAAAGCACTGACACAGGTAATTGACAAAAGTCATCCAGTTTTAGTGTTATTTCTTTCTCTTTCTTTCACACAACAGAAAACCGAGATTAATTAAAATATTTATCCTTATACCTGGTTTGAAGAAGACAACGAGTAGTCTCACTTTTCCCTTAGTTCGTCCAGCGAAAAGCGAGAATTAAAAATGGCTGCGCGAAATTAAAAGGGAAAAGAGGGACTTCTCGTAGTCTAGGATTGAAGGCTGATTATATATGTACATTACACAAGAACTGCTGTATATAAAGGAGCTATGTGTCACGCTACTTATGCTATTCTTCCCTGTATTCTTTTTTTACGAGCTCTAAATTCAAACATGTGAATGAAATATTAATTCAAAGACGGAATCTCACTTACATAACAAACACAGGTGATTTCTAAGCATTATTTATACAAAAGACTTAAACTTGAAAAACGTCGGGGCGTCATTTTTCAAGTTAACCTTTTTCGCAATCCGTTTCAATCTTGTCCAATTTTGACCATCCACACTTCTTTGTGGCTTCCTAGTATTTGTTTTATGTTTGTCTATGGTTTGAAACCATTGGGATAGTTGAGGATGGCGAAGATTAAAACGGATTGCAAACTTGAAACATTAACGCTGACCGTGACGTAGCTCCTTTAAACTGGTTTCCCTAGCAACAAGAAAAGTCTGAGTGAATTCACTCACATTATATTCCATGCAATAAATAAACAACTCCACAATCAACATAGTCTCCTACGCAACCGTTATTTGTGTCGTCACGCAAACGCTTCTCGAGACGCGTTGCGTGACGACACAAATAACGGCTGCGTGGGAGACTACAATCAACACCAAACTAGACTATTGATCTTTCCACACTTGTCGACCTGTACAAGATATAACTTAAATAATGTTTCCCTCAATATGAGCTAAACGGTCCAAAATCCAAACATATTCCTTGGCCGACGTCATTTATAAGTACAGTGGAGTTGCGCCCATCCGGGACACCCGATATGGGCAAGGTCTATACTTGACCCCACAGGGGATACCCTGGGGATGTAGATAGTTCGGGTTTCTGTTAATAGCCGGTAGTTTTTCTGATGTTTCTGCTCGCCATTTCCTCTTCTTCCAATTGTTTCCTGAACTTGTTTACTTTATCTAACAAAAATAAAGAACAGGAAAGTTATGTCAAATAGAAAAAATAGGTCCGCAGCACGTGCGTACGCTTAAGGGTTGTTTCCAAGAAGCCTCGGTATAGCCTTAATTAAACAAGAAGTTCCGGTATAAGAGGCCTGGCCTGGCCATTCTCACACCTAGTTGTCAATCAACCATCAAAGCGTAAAAAGCTGACAAACAACCTGTGTTTTTTCTACGACAAAATGCTGGGAGTAAACCAGCGATGGACTAGCATCCCACCAGGGGGAGTAGAAATACTCCTAGTCAGCTTCATGCTAAGGAAACCGGGAAAAGCTCACTTGAATACCCAACAGTTAAGCCCGGGTCAAACGAAAACTAGAACGGCTGAAGGTTCAATCTCTCACTCTCATTTGGCCGGAAACTCTAATGCGCTCTCAGTGACTAGCATGCGCTTTTCTCGAAATTGAACCTGCTCAAATTTTTCCCCAGAGTCGTCCGAGAGTTTTCTCCTGTTAGCCCACGCTTGACGATAGTCGATGAGATTTAAACTCTCAGCAACTTGAACTCTTGGACACTCTCGTTGTCTTTAGGTCGGAGATTTTAAACTATGAGTGTATTAGAAGTAAAGCAATAGGCAGAACCGTGTAAAGAAGGACATGTTTATACAATGGAATTATAAAAACAAAATATTCATAACTCTTACCTCGCAACTGCGTGAATTTCTCGATTTTTTGCGCCAGTAACTCGTCCAACCGTCGTACATAGTCTGTAAAAGTTACATAGTTAATAGTTATTTCCTCGAAACAGTGAGGAAAGGGAGACGCCGTGGCCTAATGGTTAGCGCGCTGGAATCCGGATCGAGTGATCCAGTAATCCGGGTTCTAGCCCTGGCTGGGGTCATTGTCGGTGTTCTTGGGCAAGATACTTTACTCTCACAGTGCCTCTCTCCACCCAGGGGTATAAATGGATACCGGCGACCTGTTAGGGTAACCTGACAAAATGCTGGGGGGTAACCTGCGATGGACTAGCATCCCATCCAGGGGGAGTAGCAATACAGTAAACACCCACATATAAGAACCAAGTGATTAAGAACCTGTAGGCTAAAATTTTGGCATTTAAATCCCCATTATATAAGGACCTGTTGAGCCTAAAAATTAAAACAGGTTCTTATTTCAGTGGAAAATCAGAAAAAGTAGAATTAATAAAAGTTTAGTTTTTGATCTAATGTATAGGGCATAAACAACCTGAAATAAATCAGAGGACCTAGAGCAGGGTGTGTACAGTATTTGCTTAGAATGTAGCCTTACTTTTTAGACAAAACATTTAATTTGTGTAATTATATGTTTCATAAGGAAGGCACCACACCCATATAGACTACAGTTGTTTGACGAGCAGCTTGCACCTTTTTCTCTTAAGAAAATAAGAACCTATCTAAGAACCTGAATAGCCTAAATTCTCAGTAGACACCAAATATATAAGAACCTTTTTAGGCTAACTTGGAAAAATCTAGGTTCTTATTTGTGGGTGTTTACTGTACTCCTAGTCGACTTCATGCTAAAGAAACCGAGATAAGCTCCGGCAGTTGTGGGTCACTAGGCTCGTGAAGACTTTACCCACTGTTCTTTACGTGCTCTGAAGTATACAACCAAAGCTACCCACGGAGCATCAGTAGCACAGTTTGTTCTGTCAACAAAACTAACTGTGCTTTCAATAGCACAATTTCTTTTGACAACAAGACAAACAGTGCCTTCACTGAACAGTGATTTATCCGGTGGAAAGCGTTATCCATCCTTTGAAGATCCGAGGCCTGTTGTTGTTTGTTGGTAAATAGTAGGAGTGGTGGGGGGGGGGGGGGGGGGGGGGAATAAATGGAGGGTGGGAAGCGGGACTCCCAAGGTGGCGGGGACCGGGAGAAATTGGAAATATTTTGTAGCATTGTGTGATATTTTGTAATAGGAAAAGCACAACTAGAGAAGTGGTAACCTCAACGGGAGGGGCAGGGTTTAGATATTTTAATTATTTTGTAGTATTAGCGATTTTCTGTATTTAGTAGTAGTTTAATATATAAGTTAAGTAGTTAGTAATACGCAGTAAGTATTTTATCCTGATGAATTTTTAAACCGTGTATAAATAAAGTTATGAATTAATAAAGTTATGAATGAATGAAACAAGGTACGGAAAGTTCAACCCTCCTCCCCCTGTTCCCCCTCCCCCGGCTCCCCCCCCCCCCCCCCCCCCCCCAACTAACTAGTTGCAAACGTACCAACGTACAACACAAGAACGGGAACACTCCTTACTCCGAACTAATGTGCTTGGAAATGGGTAAAATGATGGTGCATTACCTTCCTGTTGTAATCGACATCCAAGTCGACTCTCTCGATTAACTTATCTTCTTCTTGTAAAAGAGTCCTGGTTTCCTGTTGATGAACAAAGATTCTAATTCAATAAACCTGATTGGACTCACATTAATTCCAAGTTCTACAGCTATCCCTCTAGTCTCCTTCGCAGCCGTTATTTTCGCAACGAAGAGAAGCGTTGTGCGACGACCCTAATAAACGGCTGCGAAGAGACTGCGGTCTCCCACGCTTGTAATCGGATGATTTCATACTGGGGAGATGTGACATGGTATTAAAGAGATCCCTGTTATGTCTCTGATTGGTTGTTACTTGCGCGCAAAAATTCAAAACAAAGCAACGACCAATCAGAGACACTACACGGATCTCTGTAGAGCTACGTCATCAGTATGGAATTTTTAGGTTCGAATCTCAGACGTCTCTCGAGCGGGGGAAGAATATGGGCGTGCGAAGAGAGATGTGTGTTAACTCGGACTAACTGTTGAGCGAGCTTCATCGAGGGAGACGCCTGTAATAGACATTTCTATACAGTCGAAGCTCCCGTAGGCGGACACCCTCGGGAAGCAGAAAAAGTGTCCGCAACTGGAGCAGGCCGCTTACGGGAATGTGTAAATACAGAGTTTGTATGAGCTAGAGTTCAAACAGGGTTTTGTCAAGGCGGCCGTAAGTAGAGCTGTCCGCTTACGAGAGTGTCCGCTTAAAGAGCTTCGACTGTACAGAGTTTGTATGCGCTTGAGTTGAAATAGGATTTTGTCAAGGCGGCCGTAAATCGGAGCTGTCCGCTTACGAGAGTGTCCGCTCAGAGAGCTTCGACTATATTTGCTCACCTCAATGTTTTTCCTGTGGTCGTCCACTAAACTATCTTCAGCATCTTGAAGCTGTGAGACTGCTTCATGGAAGGTGTATAACTCTTGAGACTGTTCACCAGAACCCTGGAAAAAGAAAACGAAACTTGGAAAAGGGAAACGAACGAACGAACGAAACGTACGAACAAACGAACGAACGCATGTACGAACGAGCGTACGTAACTACGAACGAACAAACTAAAGAACGTACGTGCGTTCGTACTAACGAACGAACTAACTAGAACGAGCGTACGTACCTACGTACGAACGAACGAACAAACGAAAGAACGTACGTACGTACTAACGAACGTACGAAATAACGAATGTACGTACGAACGTACGTACGTACGAACGAACGAACGTACACGTGTACGCACGTACGAACGCACGGACTAACTAACGAACGTACGAAATAACGAATGTACGTACGTACTAACGAACGAACGCAAGTAAGTACGAAAGCACGAACTAACTAACGAACGAACGAACAAAACGAACGAACGGACAAAGAAATGAAGGAACGAGCGAACGAACGAATGAACGAAGGATCGTCGCGCAACGCTCCTCTTTGCGTTAATGGCAAGTAGCGTGACGTTACGACCCAACTGCGAAGGAGACTATATTCTTATTCGTCAGTTACAACTTCAGTTTAGCCATGAATAGGCTAAGAAGCCAATCCATATAGGCTGAGAAGCCTATCCATAAAGCCTATTCATAGGCTATTTCAATCACGCAGCTGAGGTTTCGAGTGTCAGCTCTTCGTAAGTGGAAACGCTCACAACACAACAGTTTTATATTTCCATGGAATATACGTACGCTGTGATTACAAAGAAGAGCGAGATCCACATTGTTGGGATGTCTTCCATCAGACAGAGCAGACATGTCTTCAGGACTCGTGTCATCTTCGCCTCCATCAGAAGGCGTGGCTTTCTTCTTTGCATTGCTCTCAGGACCAAGCTCTTTAACTCTGTTGAGGTAACAACAACAACAAGCATGGCCTTCAGTGCACTATGAAGCAATCGCAGATTCAAACTTCTAACTTTTAAGTCCTTGGGTGAAACCCTAGTGTGTGACCATTCAAACGAAAGCTATGGAGCAGTACTTTCATATGGTACTGTTTATTATGCTGTAAAAGGTGGTTCTAACTTTTAAGTCTGTGGATGAAACTATATAGTGTATGACCATTCAAATAAAGCTATTGAGCAGTACTTTCATGTGGTACTGTTTATTGCTGTACAAGGTGGTTCTAACTTTTAGGTTTGTAGATGAAACCCTAGTGTGTGACCATTCAAATGAAAACTACTGAGCAGTACTTTCATGTGGTACTGTTTATTATGCTGTACAAGGTGGTTCTAACTTTTAAGTCTGTGGATGAAATCCTAGTGTGTGACCATTCAAATAAAAGCTATTGAACAGTACTATCATGTGGTACTGTTTATTAGCCTGTACAAGGTGGTTCTAGCTTTTGAGTATGTGGATGGAACCCTAGTGTATGACCATTCAAATGAAAGCTATCGAGCAGTACTTTCATGTGGTACTGTTTATTAGCCTGTACAAAGTGGTTCTAACTTTTGAGTCTGTGGATGAAACCCTAGTGTATGACCATTCAAATGAAAGCTACTGAGCAGTACTTTCATGTGGTACTGTTTATTATGCTGTACAAGGTGGTTCTAACTTTTAAGTCTGTGGATGAAATCCTAGTGTGTGACCATTCAAATAAAAGCTATTGAACAGTACTATCATGTGGTACTGTTTATTAGCCTGTACAAGGTGGTTCTAGCTTTTGAGTATGTGGATGGAACCCTAGTGTATGACCATTCAAATGAAAGCTATCGAGCAGTACTTTCATGTGGTACTGTTTATTAGCCTGTACAAAGTGGTTCTAACTTTTGAGTCTGTGGATGAAACCCTAGTGTATGACCATTCAAATGAAAGCTATTGAACAGTGCTATCATGTGGTACGTGCTGTACAAGGTGGCAATTTGAAACCAACATAAAGATCGTTACTAACCTGTCGGCATAGCGCAGAGTGTTCAATGTGTGTTCACAACAGCTAATGCCAGGAGAAATCATCGCGATCTGACAACAAAAGTATATAACGCTATTAGAAGCTTGTCAAACCTTTCTCACTAATGTTTAAATTAAAAGAAAAAAGCAGAAAAGCGCGCGCATATTGAAAACGTAATAAAACAGACTTCTCTCCAGTCTCTTCGCGCGCTCACTTCCATCTTCCGCAAAGAGACGTCTGAGATTCGAGCCGAAACATTCCACGCTGATGACGTATAGTAGCCCTACAACTAGTATTGTCCCTGGCAAAAAGAGGATGATAGTTATCGAGAGTTCAAACTCTCGCTCTCGTTTGGCCTGAAACTCTCACGCGCTCTCGACGAATTTGAACCGAGAATGTGCCGAGTCGTCGACGACTCGCGCTCTCGTTTGGCCCGAGGTGATTATGGTCGACGAGAGTTGAAGAAAACTCTCATGAGAGTCAACTCTCGTCAACTCTCATCCTCGTTTGGTCCGGGCTAAAGTAACAACCAATCAGAGACTACATGGATCTCCGTAGAGCCACGTCACTATTTAATGGAATTTTTCTGCTCGTCTCTCCATCGAGGAATAGAAATGATGGAATGTCTTGAGATTAGCTTTCTTTGTCGAGTAAAACGTTTTCATAACGTGATGGAAAACACTCGATTGAGCTTGGGAGAACTTGAACGTGGGACGGCCTGATGCGCCTTCTGACCCGGAGAGAATTAAGGTTAAGGTAAGGAACGTGGGACTACTGCTTAAACAACTAACATCCTCACCATACACGTCTTGGATTTTTCGCCGATGAATGAATCTCTGAGAACCTGTTTAATTAAGAAAACACGACAGTTAACTAGAGCATTCTAAATTGTCACCGACACGAGTGTCACTTACATCACAGGTACCCCAAGCTCGTAAGATGAGCGCTAGTGTTACGTAACAGTCGAAATATAAGGATTTGTATGGGGAAAAACAACGGTGTATTATTGGGGTTAAAGATACGAACTAGTTTTGAATAAAAGTTGCCTACCTTACATCTGTTGTGCATTTGTTTGTCTCGTATGTGGTTACTGGGCCGATTTAGCGCGATTCTTGTGAGTTTAGTTCCATTGTTTCCCCTCTATGACCCTCTATATATCCTTATCTATATCTTACCTGGGTGAGTTTGCTTGCTCTGAAGGGAAGATGAGCTCCTTTGCGTCCCAGTGCTCTGATACATTCCTATCAAGATCAACAACACTTTACTTCGCATGGATTTCTAGGTCATATTATTTTAGGCAATTTGCGTCATTTCGATATCGTTTGTAAAGGAACAGTTACAGCCTCAAATAGATCTACAGTACTTAAAGGGACACTGTCCCGGCGTATTTGCTCAAAACCGTTATAAATGCATGAAATGGTCCCTAAATCTATGAAATAAGAACTTAATAAACTCTAACTAAATGATAAAAAGCAATTTTCTTCAAGAAATTCCATACTGCAACAACATTTTTGCAAATTTCAAAGATTTCCGAGCCAAATTTGAAACTTTGAAAAACTGACATCCTGACGTTTTTTCAAAAATCCATATTGCAATCCATTTCCATCCTCGCTGTCGTTCGTCATCTTCACTTCCTAATGGGTTCCTGTCATTTGTCGAGTGTTATTCTACAGAATCAAACCATTATTGATCAACTTCCTATGATCTAGATATGTTTCTGAGCTTCCCAAAATCATGCTAAAATCAGGACAGTGTCCCTTTAAGATACCAACCTTCAAAGCGAGTAGACTCTTGTTTATTTCTGCGCCTTCGAGACGAGTCTGTCTATCAGCGGTCGACGTGTCAGCTCCTCTCTCATTCCCTAATACAAGCGAGACAAAACATGAACTAACTAACTTCTCGTTACCTTGTTTTTATTGCAGTTTCTTTTTCCGTACAGTGTGACAAAGGTCGCATTCGTGCCTTCTACAGCAGTTTTTCCAATGACGGACATAATGGCGGAAATAGCTTTGTAAACCAATCAAAACTCGGATAAAAACACGTAACCGGTGAAAAGCGCGGGGAAATGTGTAACCGGTGAAAAGCGCGGGAAAACTTGTAACTGGTGGAAAGCGCGTCAGGAATGTTTTAGCTCCCGATTGGCTGATAACATAACAATCCTAGTTGTGATTGGCTAAAGCATGTTGTACGGGTTCTTTATTACTTTCGATAGCCATTGGAACAACAGTCAAATCTGCCAATATAGCTAACGGTTTGTGAGGTGAAAAACCTACGCGCTTTTTAGCCATTGTTCATCAATTTATATGGACGAAGTGGACTACAAGAGATGTCTGTTGTTGCGAGTTAGTCGTTACTGTATCCACACCATGCGCAAGGCCATGGCTAGGGACCAAGGCTGTTTACAAACACAATTATTTACCTGCTAAATCTATCAGCGAGAATTTGCCATAAAGGTTTCCTCCTCCACCGTCTTTCCTGTATCCTCTACGAGTAGAGATGTAAAAGAAATAATCAAAACATTACACTGCACAAGGTATCACACTCGTTCTTAACAGCTGGCCAAACGGAGACGCAAGTTTTGAAATACTGAGCTTGCGTTGACCTTCGTTGGGTGGCCAACGGTGTAAGACTTGCGTCTACTTGCGTGCAAATTTGATCTTGTGCAAAGTGAACGCAAGTCGCCGCAAGTCCTCGCAAGTCCCAACTTGCGTCTACTTGTTGCTCCGTTTGGCCACTGAGGGCTTAAAGCCACTAAATAGGCCATTTCCGAGTTGCCTTTTGCCTCTGTTTCAAAACGAGTCCTGGTACGAAACCATTCAGTCAAATGAAAAGGAGTTGGCTTTTCACGAAAATGAACTTGCAATCTAAAAACTCATTTTCATCTCAAAGGTGTACAAGGACTCGTTTTGAAACATAGGTAAAACTGAGGCAACTCGGAAATGGCCTAATAATCCTCTCAAAAAACAACAACAACAATAATGCTAAGATAATTGTCGAAAGGTTGCCTCCTATAAAACAAACTAACCTCTTTCTCAAGATGATCTGGAAAACAGCGTGAGATCGGGACGAGTTTTGGTTGGCAGACGTTTGTCCAGATGTCCTGTGAGAAAAGATTATGTATACAGTTGAACCTCGCTATCTCGAACTCAAACCCATTCCCCTTGCTTTTCAGTCATTAACTATCGGGTATCTCGAACTCCCCCGCTATCTCGAACTCAAACCCATTCCCCTTGTTTTTCAGTCATTAACTATCGGGTATCTCGAACTCCCCGCTATCTCGAACTCAAACCCATTCCCCTTGTTTTTCAGTCATTAACTATCGGGTATCTCGAACTCCCCGCTATCTCGAACTGTTTTTCGTTCCCCTTGAGAGTTTGAGATAGCGGGGCTCAAATGTATATACTTCAGTCTGTGAACACAACTCTATATCTCAATGTTAACCGCCATTACCCGCGTTTTGGCTGTGTGCGAAGAATGATGGCAGAATATGCAGGCTACTTCCCCCTGGAGAGGGTATACTCCCGTATATAAGCTGTACGGGTATTGAAGTGTCGCAGGACGGGGGTACTGTTTTGACTTAGATAGGGTGTATGTACATGCACATATCCAGAACAATTTGAATTTCTCGATGTTACGGTAATTTTTCGAGGTAGATTTAATTTGCACGGTAATTAAGGGGAAAATTCATTTCCGGTCAAGCATAGGGGTTCGCAGTTCCCAGCGGAACACCCACCTAAAACAAGGTAAGATACCCCTAGCATCCCTGGGTTAATTTCAATTACCGTGTTCTAGACTACCCTAATTTATAAGTTATAATTTATTGAATATATATTAAAATAATTACATTGTATATGTATTTTTAGATACAAATTAAATGTTTACCTGAGTTTGTTACCGAGCTCTATAAGCTTTAGAGTGTCTTGTACTGAATTGACTATCTTTTCTTCCAGTTCACAGACCTGGAAAGCAATTAAAAGATAAGAAAAAATCGTCGATAGGAGATGCCGAAGATTATCATAACGTGTGGAATGACGAAATTACAAATAAAAGAACGTTGAACAGGATTGTTTAATACGAGAATGGGAAGGACATTGAACTGAACAGTGCATCAAACAAAACACACATGCTTTCTTGAAGGAAAGATCCGGGTAACCTCCACTAACGGCCACCTCTCTATAGCGACCACCACTCCATAACGGCCAGGATTTTTCGTCCCAATCGTACGTCTATCCATACTTTTCACTCTTATTGAAACCTCCCTGCAACGGCCACCTCTCTACAACGGCCAGTTAATTCCGCCCCAGGGTGGCCGTTGTAGAGAGGTTCATCAACTGTAGTTTTATGGCCTAAGCTCCCACAAAGTTTCGACCGGTGTGCGGAAGGTCATAGGTTCCACTCCTATTGGGGGAACTCGGCCGGAATTCTTTCTCCGAGTAGCTTGTGTCACTGACTGATTAACATATTCCTCACAATTCAAAGTATTGGCTATTTTCTTTGGCCACCAGGGGGGAGGGGTGGTGTCATTTTTTGTATTTATCCCTATAAGGCACAAAACGTTATCTCAAGTGCCCTAAATTAGGCCAAACTGCTAAACTTGGCTTACTGAACAATTTGCACTAAAGACCCAGTCAAGGGGGTGCAACGTTTGTACCCGAGGGGGGAGGGGTGGGTACAATTTTGACATTTCTCCTTAAAAGGCTCAAAACTTGGCCACAAGTGCTCCAAACTATGCCAAATTGCTAAACTTGATTCACTGTACAATGTAAACGGTGGATAAACTCAAGAAGTTGGGGGGGGGGGGGGGTTGTTGTACCTGGGGGGAGGGGTGGTAACAATTTTGTTATTTCTCCTTTCAAGACACAGAACATAATCCCAAGTGCTACAAACTAGGCCAAGTTGCTAAACATTGTTCAATGAACTAGAATTTAAACTATGGAATTGCTCTAAGGGGGGACAAAAGTTGTACCTGAGGGGATGGGGGGTGTATATTGTTTGGCATTACTCCCCATAACCCATCAAAATCGAAGGCAGGCCCCATTGCTAAATATGTTTATAATTGCTTCGAAAGCGCCAAGCAAGGTCAAAGCCTTGACTTTTGTCTGTCAAAAAAATATATAATTATAATAATAACAATAATAATTAAAATTCAAAACACAAAATGTCAAATACAAAACAAACAACAATACTTGATTATAATACTAATGCAGATGTGCCCTCGCGGCGTAATGTTTTATAATAAAGATTATCTGTGTGTGTCTGTGTCTGTAAGCCACAAAACGTGGGTTTAGATAATGGAAAATCCTCGGGGAGTTCAACTAACATATTATAGTCCTATTTACACTGTACAACTTGCATTCGCCATCTAGCCTCTTGAAAGATGTCCCTGCTTCGAGGTACTTCACTTGCACTTTCCGCCACATTTACAAAGGGCAGTGCATGGCATATCCGCATTGACACACTTGCATCGTCCCGTGCAGCCATTCTTCGACTTACACCCACAACGCAAGAGCTCTTGGCAAACCTTTGATGCCTCTGGAATGGTGGTCCAAAGTGGTGTCCATCCAGTGTCGCATTTGCTCCATCCCCAGTCTCCAGGAGATGGCATTTCGGGGAGAGATACCAATGACTGGCCCCAACAGTGTCCAGCTGTAAGAGCCACTTGTCTTGTGTGTTGAAGCAGTGCATCGGAAGTCGGCGGGATGTTGTCAAGAGATCGTCCCTTCTGCGAAAAAAGGACTTGCCTGGCGTCGTTTACATTGTCGCACTGGCTTGTCCGGTCATACATCAGAACCACAAACCTCTCTATCACTTGCATGGTCTCGAGGACATCATTCTCAGAGGGACACTTGCTCAACCTTGAAAACGCAGCAGTAGCGTCTCTGAAAGATACCCACGTTGCCCAAGCTGTGCCTTAACCCCGTCCCAAGAAAGCAGACGTTTGATCGCATCCTGTCATAGCATGAAAGACGTGCAGGACCTGAGACTTCTCATCTCCTAGCGCCTTGACAATGTCATGCACGGCTATGTATCTGTACTGCTTCCCTACTCCGAACGCTATCCACATCTCATCGACATCAAGGGAGGGGAATGTAGAGATGGCCAGAACAACGACGTCTGTATCTACCGTGCGCACCATCACCTTCTTGTGTCCTTCTCTGACGCAGTCAGATGCATGAAGGAAAAGTCTGGTGTCCGCCTCTTCGTGGGTACAGGGTGAAATGAGAGCTGTGTCTGTGGTCGTGTTTGAAAGCACACATTTGTCGCTTGTAGAGAGAACGGTCTTGTCTTCAGACTGAAGAGATACGGTTTGGTCGGCGAGGAATAGAAAGAGCTCTGTCTTATTGGCATCGACCCTCAGGAATTCACTCCAGTTGCCTGGAAGCCGTACATCAGGCTTGACTCGACGGCGGATCCCCTGACCTCGCTTACTGCGCGTGTGAGCTTTCAAACTGTCATTTATGTATCGGTCCCAGATGACATCTAGACGCTTAACCTTCTGCAACTGGCTCTTTATGTGGGGCAGATAAACCAACTCAGCATAATCAGAGAAAGTTTTACATGCGCCCGAAGGTTTCAGCATTTTAACCAATGCCGCGCCATCAATCAGCAACGCATCGACTACAGGACTTGCTGTTGCTGTCGGGACCGTTGACAGATTCTCTAGAGATTTCAACAACTCTGATTTAACTCCAAGTCGCAGTTCTCCATATTTAGAGATCGACGGGGATGGGCTTGGTTTTCATGGGCGAAGAACTCCTCGATATTACCTTGACGCACTTGGCAGGAAATGTATAACTGAGAAAACAGGGAACAGTTCTCCTTTAATGTGTTAACAGCCTGGTTTCCCCTGATAGGCGACTTTCTTGAGACAGTATAATTTAAGATAACAGATTCCTGGTCATTTCTACAATAATTTAGGGTGACAATTGGCTATAATTATCATCTAGATGTTTTATTTTTCCAACATTTCACAATGACTCCCTTGACGGGGTCCATAATATAAATTGTTCAGTGAGCCAAATTTAGCAATTTGACTTAATTTGGAGCACTTACACGTTTTGTTTTTCGATCACGTTTTGTGCCTTACTAGGAGAAATACAAAAATTGTCACCACCCCCACCCCCTGGTGCTCAATTGTGCCTCCCCCTGAACATATTTTTAATTGTTCAATGAGCCAAGTTTTAGCATTTTGGCCTAATCTGGAGCACTTGGGAACACGTTTTGTGCCTTATTAGGAAGAATCCCAAAAAATCACCACCCCTCCCCCCTCAGGTACAACCTTTGCACCCCCCTTGACTTTGTCTAGAGTTTAAATTGTTTAGTGAACCAAGTTTAGGAATTTGGCCTAATTTAGGGCAGTTGGGATCACGTTTTGTGCTTTATAAGAAGAAATACAAAAAATGACACCACCCCTCCCCCCAAGTGGCCAATTTTGCCTCCCCCTGTCATGGATCCGAGGGGGTCCATAGCTAGAATTGATCAGCAGCTTCAGAACTACAAGTGTGCCAAATTTGGTGCTTTTCACAGAAAGTGCACAATTCGACTATTTTTTTGCACGATATTGCTGGACTAATGGCTTGTGACATTAGAAATAAAAGTAAAATATTTTATCATAACCCTTTGCTGGGAGCGGGTCTCGCCTGACACGAGAGGTACATGTACGTCACAACATTTGTCACAAACATTCTCTCAACATTTGTTGAGAACAGATGTTGAGGACCGTTTGACCACATCTCTCAACAATGTTGTGAGGTGTTGTGACATGTTTCAGACGAGTTTGAATTCATGGGACAAATGTTGACCGTTTGATCGGGCCTTAATTCAGCAATGCACAGATAATGTTTGCAATGGATTTAATCGATATCCTACCTGCACTTGTTGATTGCCATCCTCCAAAACTCTTAACCTTTTTCTTTTGTTGAGTAAGTCAAATACCTTGACACGGAAAAGGAGAAATAGTCAGAGACTGAACAAGCCCCATGAATGATCTACAAGACATCCTGATCCATCACTGTGCTAGAGGTTCTTACCTTGCTGCCATAAATCTCGAAATAACTCGCAGATATAAGAAGGTCCTTGTTTTTGTGTTTGGGGGATTTGTTCAATTTAAACACATCAGTTGCTGTAAGATAAATGCGATACAAGATTAAGACCGATTGCAAACGACGAACTTGAACCTAAATAATTTATCAAGATGCACAAACTGTGACGTAGCTCTCATCCTCGGAGACCAGGGACAGATAGCCGTGGCGAGAAGAGGTAAGCCAGGCAAGAGTCTGTGCTCTTTCGCCCGTTCTTGTAAACTTTCGTCTCGCATATTTTTGCCCGATTTACATTGTCTTGCCACGACTAACTGTCTCAGCCTCCGATGATGCGACAAGTCTTGACAACATTGTAGTTTATTGGATGGCTCAGATTCGTTTGAAATTTTGAACACATCTAGTTGTATGCGTGCGAAGACGCTAGATAACTAGTGTGCATAGGCCCGCAATACGTGCGAAGACGATAGATAACTAGTGTGCATAGGCCCGCAATGCGTGCAAAGACGCTAGATAACTAGTGTGCATAGGCCTGCAATGCGTGCGAAGACGATAGGATAACTAGTGTGCATAGGCCCGCAATGCGTGCGAAAACACTAGATAACTAAATAGGCCCGCAATGCGTGCAAAGACGCTAGATAACTAAATAGGCCCGCAATGCGTGCGAAGACGATAGATAACTAAATAGGCCCGAAATGCGCGCGAATACGATAGATAACTAAATAGGCCCGCAATGCGTGCGAAGACGATAGATAACTAGTGTGCATAGGCCCGCAATGCGTACGAAGACGCTAGATAACTAGTGTGCATAGGCCCGCAATGCGTACAAAGACGCTAGATAACTAGTGTGCATAGGCCCGCAATGCGTGCAAAGACGATAGATAATTAGTGTGCATAGGCCCGCAATGCGTGCAAAGATGATAGATAATTAGTGTGCATAGGCCCGCAATGCGTGCGAAGACAATAGATAACTATATAGGCCCGCAATGCGTGCGAAGACGCTAGATAACTAAATAGGCCCGCAATTCGTGCGAAGACGCTAGATAACTAAATAGGCCCGAAATGCGTGCAAAGACGATAGATAACTAAATACGCCCGCAATGCGTGCGAAGACACTAGATAACTAAATAGGCCCGCAATGCGTGCAAAGACACTAGATAACTAAATAGGCCCGCAATGCGTGCAAAGACGATAGATAACTAAATAGGCCCGCAATGCGTGCGAAGACGCCAGATAACTAAATAGGCCCGCAATGCGTGCAAAGACGATAGATAACTAAATAGGCCCGCAATTCGTGCGAAGACGCCAGATAACTAAATAGGCCTGCAATGCGTGCAAAGACGATAGATAACTAAATAGGCCCGCAATGCGTGCGAATACGCCAGATAACTAAATAGGCCCGCAATGCGTGCAAAGACGATAGATAACTAAATAGGCCCGCAATGCGTACGAAGACGCCAGATAACTAAATAGGCCCGCAATGCGTGCAAAGACGATAGATAACTAAAATAGGCCCGCAATGCGTGCAACGCCCACAATGCGTGCGAAGACACTAGATAACTAAATAGGCCCGCAATGCGTGCAAAGACACTAGATAACTAAATAGGCCCGCAATGCGTGCGAAGACACTAGATAACTAAATAGGCCCGCAATGCGTGCAAAGACGCTAGATAACTAAATAGGCCCGCAATGCGTGCAAAGACACTAGATAACTAAATAGGCCCGCAATGCGTGCGAAGACGCCAGATAACTAAATAGGCCCGCAATGCGTGCAAAGACGATAGATAACTAAATAGGCCCGCAATGCGTGCGAAGACGCCAGATAACTAAATAGGCCTGCAATGCGTGCAAAGACGATAGATAACTAAATAGGCCCGCAATGCGTGCGAAGACGCCAGATAACTAAATAGGCCTGCAATGCGTGCAAAGACGCCAGATAACTAAATAGGCCCGCAATGCGTGCAAAGACGATAGATAACTAAATAGGCCCGCAATGCGTACGAAGACGCCAGATAACTAAATAGGCCCGCAATGCGTGCAAAGACGATAGATAACTAAATAGGCCCGCAATGCGTGCAAAGACGCCAGATAACTAAATAGGCCCGCAATGCGTGCGAAGAGGCTAGATAACTAAATAGGCCTGCAATGCGTGCAAAGACGATAGATAACTAGTGTGCATAGGCCCGCAATGCGTGCGAAGACGATAGATAACTAGTGTGCATAGGCCCGCAATGCGTGCGAAGACGATAGATAACTAGTGTGCATAGGCCCGCAATGCGTGCAAAGACGATAGATAACTAGTGTGCATAGGCACGTAATGCATGTGAAGGCGCTAGACAACTAGCGTCAGTAGGTCCGCAATGCATACAAAGACGCTAAATAACTGTCGTCGATACGCCCGCAATGAGTGCGAAGATGCTAAATAACTGTTGTTATACGCAAATACCTATAAGAAGGTACGCTAAAAAAGGTATTCATTTCTCCAACACAGGCAACTTGGGATAAAGATGGCCAGGCCAGGCCCTAATAAGGTACATTATTCTTAATGAGTACTGTACTAATTTTATTCATACAAACCTGCCAATGCATATATTCCTTTGGAACAATCCTGTTGTTTCCCAGTAAATGTACCACCCATGGTCTGTAAAACCATGCAATAAATACATTGTAGTTAATATTAGGTAGAAAATAGATGGGCTTAAATAAGGCACTGTTTTAGCCTGCATAGCTAGCATTCCTGTACGAACAAAGAGCTTTTTCCGCGAACGAAGAGTGTAGAAAAAGCTCTTCATTCACGGAAAAAGCTCTTCGTTCGTACAGGAACGCTTGCAGGCTAGGCTCTGTTACACTAGGCAATTTTTCCTGCAATACAATTGTCAAATTCTATTGTGTGCATGTCACACGCCTATCGCGTGTAACTTACATGAGTTTTTCCACTGCCTGTTTGGCCATATGCAAAGCATGTTGCCATTCCTTGGCTAAATATTGTGTCGACAAGTGGCTTTGCTGTATATCTGAGATATAACGAACAACAAGAAAAAAGATTAGTACAAGTCAAAATGAATTATTTACACAGATAAACAACTAATTACTACTACTACGTTGAGCGCTTGAGCTGGGCAGGAATTGTCGGACACGTCACACACGTCACATGTCCCACTCCAGCCTTACTGTTCCTAGTTCTGCGGTCAATGCAGCGCCACTGTCCTCCAAGAGAGTCAATGATCGTTGTCTTGGTAACATGTCCAGGGTTCATCCTCCTGTTTGTCGGCTCCCAGATGACAACTTCCAAGGCTGGCAGGTAGCTCGGGGTGCCTCAGGCAGTGACCGACAAGGCTCAGCTGACACACTGTGAGTTTGGTTCTCAGCTTGTGGAGATCTCCACAGAGGGTCATGTTGTTCACATGTTCCCTCCAGCTGATGTTGAAGGCCATTATAATAAAATAACATTATATTATTTTTTATGTTGGATATTTGTTTGGGAGGTAAATGGACTTACCTGTACACCAATTCATTATTTGCATTCTCGTCAAAAGCGTAATCAAACCTTAGAAACAAAATAATAGTAATAATAATAAAATTATAATGTAAGTAAACTGTATTCAGTTTGTAATAAACATGGGACTACGAAGAAAAACTCTGCAGAGTCCCCGATGAGTGTTGAACCCATGACCTTCTGCACACCAGTCGCATGATCTAACCACTGAGCTACAGGAATACTTGTGGCGAGTTATAGGTCTTACAATGTCACACACGTCCTGCATACTGCAAGGTTCAGTAATGTCTAAAGTGCTATAAAGTGTGGCAATAAAGAGAGAGATCCATGGAACATGTATCGGATGTTTAATTCAAACTCATCATCATACAGCTCAGGTGTTCCAGATAAGAGAATGGTGCTAGGCAGGTCAAAAACCTGACAAGGTTGGCTACCTGACTCGACAAATTTATTTAATAATCAGAAACATTTTGATTCTTTGGTGAAGTCCATAGCTATTGACCGATTACAATTCCTCATTGCCACCTTGCCTTCAAACTTATCTGGAACCCTGAGTCCCTGTTTAAAATGCTAATAACAGTTGTGCAGAAACTGCATTACATTGTTCGTATCAAAATTACCAGAATTTGTGATTCTCCAGATACTTTGTGAGGTCAACTTTCAGTTTAGGTTCATGAACCTTAAAATGACAAGCACAAAAATTAATAACCATTAGGCAAAAAACAACAAACTAGTCAATTATAATTATTATTTTAATAAAACCACCACAATCAAGCCAACTTGCCCACTTACCACACAGTAATCTCCCTTTGGTACTATGATGACGTCAATTTCTTTTTTATTGAGTTCTGAACAAACACAAAATCAAAATTGTTACATAAACTTTGCATACATGTTATGTATTACCAGATGTCTGATTTGAGTATGGCCTCACCAAGATTCCTGGGTCTCAGGGTATCAAGGGACCCTGGGTCTCTGGGTCCCTGAGACCCAGGTTCTATCGTCATCATTGTCTTTAAATTGTTGTTGTTCATTCTAGTTCCTAGAGGCTATGACCTTTTTTGCTTTTTGCATGATCAGCACCAGGAAATTTATGCAAACTCGGG
The DNA here is from genome assembly GCA_029204205.1 of Desmophyllum pertusum. Classification (NCBI taxonomy): domain Eukaryota; kingdom Metazoa; phylum Cnidaria; class Anthozoa; order Scleractinia; family Caryophylliidae; genus Desmophyllum; species Desmophyllum pertusum. Next base: position 392,036 of record MU827797.1, on the reverse strand, counting down.
CCGGATCCAATTTTTTAAACTTACACATAGACACTACTCATCTCAAGTGACGTATGACATGAATGTACTATATAATTTCTAGTTTTAAACAAATAAAAACAAAACAAAGACTGGACAACAAATTTGGAATTGCCAGTCTTCAAGCTCTCTTGGGGGTGGGAGAGAGAGAAAGCTCTCTTTCCCTCTTTCTCTCTCCCCCACCCCCACATACCCCCAAGAAAGGATTTGGAAAGCAGGCAAAATTAAAAGTCAATTAAAGTGTCTGACTGTCTAGTACCTTTCTTGGAAAGTGGTCGTTTGCGGACACACACAGAAATCTGGTGGTCTGTAACCTGATCAAGAAAAAAAATATGTCAGAGATGATTGAGAGTAAGAAAGATTAACACAGTTATGGTCAAAGGAGGTGAAACATTTAATCAAGCTGCAAAATGGTAACCGTTGATATTTTCTTGAAATGTTAAATGTTGTCAAGTTAAGTGTAAGTTATTTAATACTTACTGGATCTGACATTGTTAATCCTTGAAAATCTAAAGCCGCTTGGAATTCCCTATTGATCGAAAGAAAGAAAACTTTTAAAACATTAAAGTAATAAAATTATAATTTAATTATGATTATGACTCACAACTAACTGTCTTATATAATACAAATAATGTGACAAAATCCCTGTACAAGATGTACATTTTTGATTCCCGATTGAACTGTGTTTAATACTGAGGTTACGGCAAGTTCTATTAATAAAATAAACAAACAAATTAAAACACTAAGGGCCTCCACAGACTAGAGAGATAGTTGTTGACAACTATTTAGTTGTCGATCATAAAAAGTTTTCGATAACAAAAAAGCCAGTGTGTGAAGCTAGTTATCGATAACTACAATGTAAGGGCCTTAGTTATCGATAACTACATGTAGCAATTACACACTGGCTTTTTTGTTATCGACAACTTTTTATGATCGACAACTAAATAGTTGAGAAAGATATTATTCTGTCAGTGACACAAGCTACTCGGAAAAAAATTCCGAGTTCCCCCAACAGGAGTCGAACCTATGACCTTCCGCACACCGGTCGGACGCTCTACCACTGAGCTAATCCTAATCCTAGCAGTATGCGGGATGGTTGTCACACTTGAACCTAGTTATATGGCCTTAGCTCCCACGAGTCTCCTGTAGCTCAGTGGTAGAGCGTCCGACCGGTGTGTGGAAGGTCATAGGTTCGACTCCTGTTGGGGAACTCGGAATTTTTTTCCGAGTAGCTTGTGTCACTGACAGAATAATATCTTTCTCATATTTCTGCCAAGCTTAAAATATACCATCATTTCTTTCCACAAATTCTCTATCATCGACAAATCTAATCCTAGCAGTATGCGGGATGGTTGTCACACTTGAACCTAGTTATATGGCCTTAGCTCCCACGAGTCTCCTGTAGCTCAGTGGTAGAGCGTCCGACCGGTGTGCGGAAGGTCATAGGTTCGACTCCTGTTGGGGGAACTCGGAATTTTTTTCCGAGTAGCTTGTGTCACTGACAGAATAATATCTTTCTCATATTTCTGCCAAGCTTAAAATATACCATACCATCTATCTCTCTAGTCTGTGGAGGCCCTAAGTCTTTTTACTATAATTTGTAATGTCAGTTACATTTCACGTCTGGCACTGTACCTTATCATTTGTATAAATTCCCAGCTGGGATTTCCAGGATCCACTTCCTGTTGAAGTTTAAGTCTCATTTCTTTTTGTTCTAGCTGTTGAGCTCTGTGGACACCAGAAATATATACACTGTAAGGCCTAACATCATCATTCTGATCAGTTACAGTAGAACTTTCACTAGCAGGTCTACACCTCCCGTAGCAAACACCTCCTGAAGGGAGAAACCTCCCATAGGTGGATACCTCCTGTAGGCAGACACCTCGGGGTCCTCCAGTAGGCAGTACACCTCCTGTGGGCAGAAACCTCCCAAAGGTGGGTACCTTCCTGTAGGCAGACACCTCCCATAGCAAACACCTCCTGTAGGCAGACACCTCCTGTAGGCAGACACCTCCCATAGCAAACACCTCCTATAGGCAGACACCTCCTGTAGGGAGACACCTCCTACAACTGTATAGGCAGACACCTCCTGTAGGCAGAAACCTCCTGTAGGCAGAAAACCTCCCAAAGGTGGATATCTCCAGTAGGCAGACACCTTGACCATAGACAGACATCTCCTGTAGGAAGACACTTCCCATAGGTGGACACCTCCCATAGGCAGAAACCTCCCGTAGACAGGCATCTCCCGTAGCCGGATACATTGTACCTCAGGTAGACGAATGCTTCCCATAGGCAGACAACTCCAGGCAGACACCTCCCGTAAGTGGACAGCTCCTAATTTTAGGCAGACACCTCCTGTATGCAGACACCTCCCATAAGAGAACACTTAGTTATGGCCCAGCCATATACAAACACTACATGTACATTATTAATTTTTTAACCTACTGTAAGCAGGCAGTTTTTCAACGGTGTATGCTTGTGGGAGGTTTGACTATATTTGAAACACATTTTTTTTTTACTGGAGTGGACTTAGGTATTATTATTTTATTTAAAAAAAACATATTGCAACTAACAGCTGCTTACCTTCTTTCCTCTCTATTCTTTTTTAATCGCTCAATCTCCTTTACACAGTTGGAGCGTCTCCTGTTCACTGAGAGAATAAAAATAAAATATTAAAACATGATACATTTGTATGCAGACACCTGTTACTACTAACAGTGTATTAGTGTTGTTTGAAAATATGGCAATATGGTTTTCATCCAGACATGCAGAATCATTGTTAGTAAATATATAGTAAACTGTACAAATGTACTTTTTAATAAGACACATGAAGATTATGATCCCCCGCCAAAAAAGAAAATAACCTTGAGTTTAAGAACTGAAAATATGTTCACGACGTATACATGTAGGAAATGTAGATCTACAATCATGTACATGTATAGTGATTTACTGAATTAACTAACAATAAATTGAAAAATACTTTGTACCTGGATAAGAGTCGGCGTTATCTTTCTGTGCTACGTCGACCTGCGAGCCTCCATCATCACCATTGGCTTGAAGGTTGAGTGCCATAGGACCGCTCAACTTTAGCTGCAATCAAGTGAAAGCTTCATGTCCATTTACAAGTAAAACAATAGAAACTGTATTAATTATACAATGTACATTATTTTATCATCTAATCAAATGTTTTACAGTGAAGACCCCAGTTACTGTTGCCACTCAACAAAGTTTTTGATTAATTTTTGACATTTAAACTAGTATAAAATCAAATTGCAAGAGGTGTGGGAGGCGGAGATGTCAATAACATTGTCAGAACGCAAACGTGGAGCTTGACAGCTCCGTTTTTTCATAGTTCTTGCATTTTGATTGGTGGGTTGAACTGAAAGCCATCACTGCAGACAGTTGTAAAAAAACTTGTTAAAATGTTGTCAAAAATTATATTAATCAAAAACTTTGACGAGTAGCAACGGCAGGGCGCTCTTCACTGTAAAGTTACTGTAATATTAGTATATAAAATAATTAATTAATAACCTGAAGGTGGATGAACTTTAGGTGTCAAAGAAACACTGTGATTTTCATTTCTTGCATTCTAAACAAAAACAGAAAACAGAAAAATATTAAATATTTCCTTTATAAAATATTCATGAATTGTGCACACTCAAACTTGTGACATACGGCCGCACGTACAGGGCGTGTACTTTATTAAAGAGTTAATGAATCAACTCAAATTGATTAATCGAGCACACATTATACGACCAAAATTTATAATTATTTATTTATTATTAATAATAATTATTATAATAATTAAAGAAACAAATTGACCTGTGCAGTAATAATCATTAACTACCTTGTTACTTGGCGTAGTAGATATCCTTTTGTTTGATGTCGTCGGTTTTGGTTTTGGTTGAACAACAAGAGTTGGATTCATTGCAAAGATCTGGTCGACTTCAATCTACATAATTAATTTAAAGGAAAATGTACTGTCACACGTACTAGATAAATAAACAGATCAGGACAACTTACATGTATCAGCTTATATATAAGTACATATGCCCGAGTCTCCATCCTCTCAATCCGACCCCTCCCCAGCCCTCCAGTGCCCCACTGTAACCTGAGATCAGGCTCCTAAAGAAAATCGGCGAGCAAAACGAGCCAAGTCGCTGCCTGGGGCAGGAACGAAGACGGCGGACCGTCGTCTTCGTTCCTGCCCCAGGCAGCGACTTGGCTCGTTTTGCTCGCCGATTTTCTTTAGGAGCCTGATCCCAGGCGTCAGCCCCGCTGTAAAAAGTAATCTGCCCAGTCAGGTTTTGAAGTTTGTATGGCAATAAGTAAAACATGTACATGTATGTCATTATTTTGTTACCTCTTTTCCTTTAGTTTCTCCATTTTCATACCACTCCACTGTCACACTTTTGGTGTCCAGATTTATGCCACTAATCATTGATGAGTGGATGCGACCTACAGCAAAAATTAAAATTACATGTAGAACACTGTCTTGTGTGTACTGAAAAATAGGAGTACATATGGTATGGGAAGTGGGATGTTCAGACCCCCTGCACCCACCCCCCCCCCCCCCCCCACCCCCCTCCACACACACAATAATATATCTTATTAGACATTTTAGTCCACGTAGTATCGCTGTATATTTTTACAAGTCTTGTAGTATTTTGGGCGAGTCAAAATACAAACAACGAGTAAAAACGTACAGCGATACTTAAAACACTAAAATATCTAATAAGAAATTTATTATAGATCTAACGTTTTTCTTTTCCTAAATCCTGCCTTTCAACCGTGTTTTGCGTTACGTGCAGATACAAAGATTACTGAAAGAAATCTTGCTTAAACCGGTCTCCTGGGCCGGGTTGTCCAAAGGACGATTAAGATAATCCAGGATTAGAGCGTATTTTGATTTCAGTTTGGTAACTTTTCAGTAAGGTTTTTATATTTATGTTTTTTGTCCTTCAGTTTTGACTTTGACTAATCTCGAAGTTTACAAAGCATTAGCAGTGAAAAACACTTTTATACAAGCGAAATTGAAAGCTTGATTAACTTTTAATCCAGGATTAGCGTTAATCGGCTTTCAAACAACCGCGGGCCCTGGATTACAAATATCGTGAGATGTTTTTTTTGATTTTTTTTTTACAATGTAAATTATGCATTTCTAGTGAGAGATCCCCCAGTTTGTTTTGGCCTTTTTGTAAAATTTCCAGACTTACATGTAATGAGCAACAAAATCAAACTGATATAATTAATAGATCTACAATTTAATGGTTAGTGATTTGACATAATTGAAACAGTGAATATGATAAATAAATAAACGCTACACAAATACAGACATCATATAGGTTCACTGTGAATTTAATTAGTTTCCAGTGTGCAGTGAAATGAATTTGACAATAAACAATTTAAATTCTTAAGGGAATAAAACAAGTTTGCGTTTTCTAAAACTACAAAGACGATGTTGATAGAAATCTGATGCCAAGTTTGAATCAAGAACCATCGTCTTTGAGTTATTATACGTGTTGATCAATGAACGCCCTTTATTTAAGTTTACATGATTGTAGATCTGCGAAAATTAATGTACATGTACTAATCTTCATGCCTGGGGCGATTAAGTTCTAAAACTTCACCAAGAACTTTAAATAGTCTACATAAACCAGATCCATATTTTAACAGATATAACCAATGGAGATATAAATGTTGAAACACGTCGCGTTACTAGGGGAGAAGTACAAGATTAGAAATGATGTTTACACGTATAAAGACCCGGCAAACAATGTTGACAAATTAACGATCGTGGTGTATTTAAATTCACCCCAGTACGTGACTGAACTTTTATTGCCACGAGATTCTCACCGAAATCAAAGATATTCAACTAAATCTACTGAAAGAGGAAGCATGTAGTAACGGGATCTACATAAAAGAAACTGAATCTTGGGCAAGGACAAAAAAGTTATTGCAAATTATTCTAGTCAACAAGACTTCACCTACCGTCCGTTCGTTGTATGTCAACCTTGATCCCCACAACAAGTTTACTGTATTTATCCATTGCTGTTCGATTTTAAGCAAATATATTATCTCTGAGAGCGGGATCTACAGTCGCTGAGATATTCATTCGCTTATTTATTCAGATTTTGCGCTCAAAAATCCTGACTCAACAGCTTCCAGTTCAGAAAAGCAACTGAGCCCACAGTTGTAAAGCGGTATTCTGCTTAACAGATATAAACGTTGTATAATATGAACCACCACTGTCCCTAGCTCGCTTCCCTCGTTGTCGGTGTGGGGTGGGGGGGAGGGGGAGGGGAGTTAAAAGAGGCTCTCGCAGGTTACTAGTTTCTAGGACTTGATAATTTTCCTGACATTTCGGTTGTGAAACAAACGGAGGCCGGAAAGGAAAATAAATAAACTATTTTTAGAATTACTTTTACCGCGCGAGCACGAAGACGAGGTTGTCAATTTGTCATTCATGTTTCAGATTAAAAATAAACTAGGAATGGACGATAGGAACGTGGAATAAGAACTTACTTACTTACGCCTAGTACCCCGCCTAGGGCATAGGCCGCCGACAAGTGTCCCCCAGACGTCTCTGTCCTGGGCTTTCCTCTCTAGCTGGCTCCAGGTCAGCCCCAATCTCCTGACGTCTGCTTCCAGGTCCCGACGCCATGAGTTTCTTGGCCGTCCCCTCCTCCTCTTACCCTGGGGGTTCCAGGTCAGGGCTTGCCTCGTGATGTTCGTTTGAGGCTTGCGGAGAGTATGACCTACCCATCTCCAACGTCTCTTCATGATCTCGGCATCTGCGGGCATCTGGTTGGTTCTCTGCCACAGGTCGTTTGTTGCTGATGGTGTTTGGCCAACGTATCCGGGGAATTGGAATAAGAACTAGAACGGTGGAATGTCGTTACTACGAATTATCACTATTGTCCGCGGACGTACACGGAATCTTTTCGCGGGAGAACGATTCTAAAAATAGCCGAAGGTGTAACTACGCTGTTGTCATTATAATCAGCACAGATATAGGCTCCGGGGTGATATGCTCCTGTAATTAGTCAATAGGACCCTCTCGGGGTAGT
>MU827797.1:231926-384448 GCA_029204205.1 Desmophyllum pertusum | reverse complement strand
TCCCCCCCCCCCCCCCCCTCCCCCCCCCCCCCCCTTCCCCCCCCCCCACCCCTCCACCCCCCCCCCCCCCCCCGCCACCCCTGCCCCCACCCGTGGGCCCCCCCCTGCCCCTCCCTCCCCCCCCCCCCCCCCCCCCCCCCCCCCTCCCCCCCCCCCACCCCTCCCCTCCACCCCCCCCCCCCCCCCCCCCCCCTCCCCCCTCGTGCGTTGAATTTCTCGATTTTTTGCGCCAGTAAAAACTCTCCAACCGTACGTAAATAGTCGTAAAAGTTACATAGCTTTAATCGTTATTTCCTCGAAACAGTGAGGAAAGGAGACGCGGTGGCCTAATGGTTAGCGCGGCTGCGAATCCGGATCAAGCGGTTCCGGGTTAAGCCCTGGGTGGGGTCATTGTGTTGTGTCTTGGGCAGTACACAAGACCACTTACTCTCTCACCAGGAGTATAAATGGGTAACAGGAAAAAATGACTGGGGGGTAACCTGCGATGGAGAGAATCCCATCAGGGGGAGTAGTTAGCCAGCTCTGGAGTTGTGGGCACTAGCGCTCGTGAAAGACTTTACCATACTCTCAAAACAGGACATGGACAGACAGACAGACAGACAGACAGACAGACAGGACAGTCAGACAGACAGAAAGTCAGTCAGGCATCAGCAGTCAGTCAGTCAGTCAGTCAGTCAGTCAGTCAATCAATCAAAACCAAATAGCCTGGAATACAGCCGACTTCCATCGTTGCGACGCTTGCCAGCATTCCGCGCGAAAGGTGTCGTAATTTATAGCAAAAAATTGGAAGCGCGTTGTATTCGAAGGCTACAGTCAATCATCAATCAATCAAACAATCAATCATATCAATCAATCAAACTTATGAATGTGGCAGTCTTTTAGATCCAATTTTTCAATTGCGCAAATTGGGACACCAACAAAAAGAATGACTTTACCCACTGTTCTTACAGGCTCTGAAGTATACAACCAAGCTACACGCAGCAGTCAGCCCACAGTTTGTTCTGTCAACAAAACTAACTGTGCTTTCAATAGCAAATTTTATTTGACAACAAGACAAAACAGTTGCCGTTTCCTGACCTCAACAGTGATTTATCCGGTGGAAAAGCGTGATCCTCCTTTGAAGATCGGCGTGGGGCGACCTGTTGTCTGTTTGTTGGTAAATAGTAGTAGTGTGGGGGGGGGGGGGATGTGGAGGGGGGAGCGGGAAACCCGGACGGAAAGGGGGGAACGGGAAGTTGACGGGAGGTGCTAGGAATAAATGGAGGGTGAGAAAGCGGGACTCTCCCATGGTGGCGGGGACCGGGAAAAAATATGGAAGATATTGTGGGTAGCATTGTGGGTGGATATTTTGTAATAGAAAAAGCACAACTAGAGAAGTGGTAACCTCGACGGGAGGCAGCAGGCGGTTAGATATTATTTTCATTATTTTGTATATTACGATTTTTCTGTATTTAGTCGTAGTTTAATATATACGTTAAGTAGTTAGTAATACGCAGTAAGTATTTTATCCTGATGAATTTTTAGCCGTGTATACGCTACCAACGTTACAACCACAAGAACGGGAAACACTTCCTTACTCCGAACTAATGTGCTTGGAAATGGGTTAAATGAGGGTGCATATCGTCCATGCTTGTAATCGACATCCAAGTCGACTCTCTCGATTAACTTATCTTCTTCTTGTAAAAGAGTCAGGTTTCCTGTTGCTGAACAAGATTTCCAATTCAATAAAACTGATTAGACTTACATTAATTCCAAGTTCTACAGCTATGTACCCCTAGTATCCTTCGCCGTCGTTATTTCGTCACGCACAACAGAGAGAAGCGTTTGCGTGACGACCTCACCGGCTGGGGGAAGACTACGTTCCCCCACACTTGTAATTGGACCGGATTTCATATGGGGAGATGTGACATACACGTACAATTAAAGAGATCCGTGAAGTGTCTCTGATTGGTTGTTTCTTGCGCGCGAAAATTCTAAAACCAAGCAACAACCAATCAGAGACACTACACGGATCTCTGTAGAGCTACTTCATCAGAATGGAAATTTTTCAAGTCGAATCTCAGGCGTTTCTCTTGAGCGTGGAAAGAATTGAGCGCGTGAAGAGAGAAGGCCTGTTTACTCGGGCTAACTGATACGTACTGTTGACCAAGTTTCAGCGAGCGAGACGCCTGTAATAGACATTTCTATACAAGGTCAAAGCTCCCGTAAACGGACAACCTCGGGAAGCAGAAAAAAGTGATCCGCAACTGGAAGCTGGCCGCTTACGGGAATGTGTAAATTACAGAGTTTGTATGAGTCTGAAAAGTTCAGAACGGGGTTTAGTCACGGCGGCCGTAAGTAGAGCTGTCCGCTTACGAGAGTGTCCGCTGTAGAGAACTTCGACTGTACAGAGTTTGTATGCGCTTGAGTTGAAATAGGATTTTGTCAAGGCGGCCGTAAATCGGAGCTGTCCGCTTACAGAGAGGTGTCCGCTCAGACGGGAGAGCTTCGACTAATATTTGCTCACCTCCCCCAATGTTTTTCCTGTGGTCGTTCCTACTAAAACTATCTTCAGCATCTTGAAGCTGTGAGACTGCTTCATGGAAGGTGTATAAAAAAAACCCCTTTCCCCCTTGAGACTGTTCACCAGAACCCTGGAAAAAAGACAACGAACAACTTGGAAAAGGCGAAAACGAACGAACGAAACGAAACGTAACGAACAAACGAACGAACGCATGTACGAACGAGCGTACCGTAACTACGATACGAACCAAACGAAAGAACGTACCTTACGTGCCATACGTACGAAACGAACAAACTAAAGAAACGTACGTGCGTTCGTAACTAACGAACGAACTAACTAGAACGAGTCGTACGTATCCTACGTACGAACGAACGAACAAACGAAAGAAACGTACGTACTGTACTAACGAACGTACGAAATAACGAATGTACGTACGAACCGTACGTACGAAACGAACGCACGTACACGTGTACGCACGTAAGAACGCACGGACTAACTTAACGAACGTACGAAATAACGAATGTACGTACGTTACCTAACGAACAGAAGTAAGTACGAAAGGCACGAACTAAACTAACGGAACGAACGAACAAAACGAACGAACGGTACAAAGGAAATGAAGGAACAAGCGAAAGAACGGACAAAGAAATGAAGGAACGAGGCGGAACGAACGCAACAAACGAATGAACGAAGGATCGTCACGACAACGCTCCTCTTTGCGTTAATGGCAAGTAGCGTGACGTTTACGACCCAACTGCGAAGGAGGACTTATATTCTTATTCGCTCAGTTTACAACTTCAGTTTAGCCGATGAAATGGCCTAAGAAGCCTATCCATATAGCGCTGAGAAGCCTATCCATAAAGACCTATTCATAGGCTATTTCCAATCACGCCAGCTTGAGGTTTCGAGTGTCAGCATCTTCGTAAGTGGAAACGCCTCAACAACACAACCAGTTTTATATTTTCCATGGAATATACGTACGCTGGTGATTACAAAGAAGAGCGAGATCCACATTGTTGGGATGTCTTCCATCAGACAGAGCAGACATGTCCTTCAGGACTTCGTGTGTCATCTTCGCCTCCATCAGAAGGCGTGGCTTTTCTTCTTTGACATTGCTCTCAGGACCAAGCTCTTTTAGAAACTCTGTTGAGGTAACAACAACAACAAGCATTCGGCCTTCAGTGCACTATGAAGCAATCGCAGAATTCAAAACTTCTAACTTTTAAGTCCTTGGGTGAAACCCTAGTGTGTGACCATTCAAACGAAAGCTATCGGAGGCAAGTACTTTTCCATGTGGTACTGGTTTTATTATGCTGTAACAAGGTGGTCTAACTTTTAGGTTTGTAGATGAAACCATAGTGTGTGACCATTCAAATAAAAGCTATTGAACAATACTTTCGAAGGTGGTACTGTTTATTATGCCTGAGAGCAACGGTGGTCTAACTTTTAGGTTTGGTAGATGAAACCCTCAAGTGTGTGACGCATTCAAAATAAAAGCTATTGAACAGTTACTTTCATGTGGTACTGTTTTATTATGCTGTAACAAGCGTGGTTCTAACTTTTAAGTCTGTGGATGAAACCCTAGTGTGTCGATCATTCACATGAAAGCTATCGAGGCAGTTACTTTCATGTGGTACTGTTTATTATGCCTGTACAAGGTGGTTTCTAAACTTTTAAGGTCTGTGGGGGGTATGAAACTTATAGTGTATGACCCATTCAAATAAAAGCTATTGAACAGTACTTAATCATGTGTACTGTTTATTAAGCCTGTACAAGGTGGTTCTAGCTTTTGAGTATGTGGATGAAACCCTAGTGTGTGACCATTCCAAAACGAAAGCTATGGAGCGAGTACTTAAAGATTTTGGGTTGTTTTTTTGGGGAGGGGGGGGGGGGGGGTTTTTTTTTCATGTGGTACTGTTTACTTATGCTGTACAAGGTGGTTCTAACTTTTAAGTCTGTGGATGAAACTATATAGTGTATGACCATTCAAATAAAAGCTATTGAACAGTACTATCATGTGGTACTGTTTATTAGCCTGTACAAGGTGGTTCTAGCTTTTGAGTATGTGGATGGAGCCCTAGTGTATGACCATTCAAATGAAAGCTATCGAGCAGTACTTTCATGTGGTACTGTTTATTAGCCGTACAAAGTGGTTCTAAAACAGTGCTATCATGTGGTACTGTGCTGTACAAGGTGGCAATTGAAACCAACATAAAGATCGTTACTAACCTGTCGGCATAGCGCAGAGTGTTCAATGTGTGTTCACAACAGCTAATGCCAGGAGAAATCATGGCGATCTGACAACAAAGTATATAACGCTATTAGAAGCTTGTCAAACCTTTCTCACTAATGCTTAAATTAAAAGAAAAAAGCAGAAAAGCGCGCGCATGTTGAAAACGTAATAAAACAGACTTCTCTCCAGTCTCTTCGCGCGCTCACTTCCATCTTCCGCAAAAGAGACGTCTGAGATTCGAGCCGAAACATTCCACGCTGATGACTTTTAGTAGCCCTACAACTAGTATTGTCCCTGGCTAAAAGAGGATGATAGTTATCGAGAGTTAAAACTCTCGCTCTCGTTTGGCCTGAAACTCTCACGCGCTCTCAACGAATTTGAACCGAGAATCTGCCCAAATCATTCTTGAGAGTCGTCGACGACTCGCGCTCTCGTTTGGCCCGAGGTGATTATGGTCGACGAGAGTTGAAGAAAACCTCTCATGAGAGCCAACTCTCGTCAACTCTCATCCTCGTTTGGCCCGGGCTAAAGTAACAACCAATCAGAGACTACATGGATCTCCGTAGAGCCACGTCACTATTTTAATGGGATTTTTCTGCTCGTCTCTCCATCGAGGAATAGAAATAATGGAATGTCTTGAGATTAGCTTTCTTTGTCGAGTAAAACGTTTTCATAAACGTGATGGAGAACACTCGATTGAGCTTGGGAGAACTTGAAACGTGGGACGGCCTGATGCGCCTTCTGACCCGGAGAGAAGTAAGGTTAAGGTAAGGAACGTGGGACTACTGCTTAAACAACTAACATCCTCACCATACACGTCTTGGATTTTTCGCCGATGAATGAATCTCTGAGAACCTGTTTAATTAAGAAAACACGACCGTTAACTAGAGCATTCTAAATTGTCATCAACACGAGTGTCACTTACATCACAGGTACCCCAAGCTCGTAAGATGAGCGCTACTGTTACGTAACAGTCGAAAATATAAGGATTTGTATGGGGAAAGCAACGGTGTATTCTTGGGGTTAAAGATACGAACTAGTTTTGAATAAAAGTTGCCCAAACTTACATCTGTTGTGCTATTTGTTTGTCTCCTATGTGGTTTATACTGGGCCGATTTAGCGAGATTCTAGTGGGTTTTACGTTTCACTGTTTCCCCTCTATGACCTTCTATATATCCTTATCTATATCTTACCTGGGTGAGTTTGCTTGCTCTGAAGGGAAGATGAGCTCCTTTTCGTCCAAGTGCTCTGATGCATTCCTATGAAGACGAACAACACTTTACTTAGCTTGAATTTCTAGGTCATATTATTTTAGGCAATTTGCGTCATTTCGATATCGTTTGTAAAGAAAACAGTTACAGCCTCAAATAGATCTACAGTACTTAACTTGTACCAACCTTCAAAGCGAGTAAACTCTTGTTTATTTCTGCGCCTTCGAGACGAGTCTGTCTATCAGCGGTCGATGTGTCAGCTCCTCTTTCATTCCCTAATACAAGCGAGAAAAACATGATCTAACTAACTTTCTCGTTACCTTGTTTTTATTGCAGTTTCTTTTTCCGTACAGTGTGACAAAGGTCGCATTCGTGCCTTCTACAGCAGTTTTCCAATGACGGACATAATGGCGGAAATAGCTTTGTAAACCAATCAAAACTCGGATAAAAAACACGTAACCGGTGAAAAGCGCGGGAAAATGTGTAACCTGTGAAAAGCGCGGGAAAACTTGTAACGGGTGGATCATGGAAAGCGCGCCAGGAATGTTTTAGCTCCTGATTGGTAGATAACGCAGCATCCTAGTTCTGATTGGCTAAATGCATGTTGTACGGGTTCTTTATTACTTTCGATAGTCACTGGAAACAGTTTGTGAGGTGAAAACGTTAACGTTCGACCATACGCGTTTTGAGCCATTATTCATCACTTTTAAGTATTTTGTTCTCTTTACAAATCACTTTTATATGGACTACAAGAGACGTATGTTGATGCGAGTGGTGATTATAATGTCTAGCGAGCAAGGCCTGTTTACAACACAATTATTTACCTGCTAAATCTATCAGCGAGAATTTGCCATAAAGGTTTCCTCCTCCACCGTCTTTCCTATATCCTCTACGAGTATGAGATGTAAACAAAATTATCGAAACATTAAACTACTACAAAGGAATCGTGGTCGTTCTAAAGCTAATAGCGTATTTCCGGGTTGCCTTTAGCCTCTGTTTCAAAACGAGTCCTGGTGCGAAACCATTCAAATGAAAATGAGTTGGCTTTGCATGAAAATGAACATGCAATCAAAATTCATTTCATCTCAAAGGTTGTGCATAAGGACTCGTTTTGAAACAGAGGTAAAACTGAGGCAACTCGGAATTGGCCTAATAACCCTCTCAAAAAACAACAAACAACAATAATGCTAAGATAATTGTCGAAAGGTTGTCTCCTATAAAACAAACTAACCTCTTTCTCAAGATGATTCTGGAAAACAGCGTGAGACCGGGACGAGTTTTGATTGGCAGACGTTTGTCCAGAAGTCCTGTGAGAAAGATCATGTATATATACTTCAGTCTGTAAACACAAAACCCCCATCACATTGTTAACCGCCATTACCGGCGTTTTGGCTGTGTGAGATGAATGATGACAGAATATGCACTGAGGCTACTTCCCCCCGGAGGGGGTATACTCCCACGGTATATAACCTGTGTGGTGAAGTGTCGCAGGATGGGGGTACTGTTTTGACTAAGATAGGTGTATGTACATGCACATACCCAGAACAATTTGAATTTCTCGATGTTACGTAATTTTTCGAAATAAATTTAATTTGCACGGTAATTAAGGGGAAAAATCATTTCGGTCAAGCATAGGGCTTCGCAGGTCCCAGCGGAACACCCACCTAAAACAAGGTAAGATACCCCTAACATCCCTGTGTTAATTTCAATTCCCGACTTCTAAACTACCCTAATTAAAATATTGAAAATACATGTCATAAAATAATAAATAGTATATGTATTTTTAGATACAAAATTTGATTCTTACCTTGAGTTTGTTACCGAGCTCTATAAGCTTTAGAGTGTCTTGTACTGAATTCACTATCTTTTCCTCCAGGTCACAGACATGGAAAAGCAATTAAAAGATAAGAAAAAATCGTCGATAGGAGATGTCGAAGATTATCATAACGTGTGGAATGAAGAAATCACAAATAAAAGAACGTTGAACAGGATTGTTTTAATACGAGAATGGGAAGGACATTGAACTGAACAGTGCATCAAACAAACACACATGCTTTCTCGAAGGAAAGATCCGGGTAACCTCCACTAACGGCCACCTCTCTATAGCGACCACCACTCCATAACGGCCAGGATTTTTCGTCCCAATCGTACGTCTATCCATACTTTTCACTCTTATTGAAACCTCCCTGCAACGGCCACCTCTCTACAACGGCCAGTAAATTCCGCCCCAGGCGTGGCCGTTGTAGAGAGGTTCATCAACTGTAGTTTTATGGCCTAAGCTCCCACAAAGTTTCGACCGGTGTGCGGAAGGTCATAGGTTCCACTCCTTATTGGGGGAACTCGGCCGGAATTCTTTCTCCGAGTAGCTTGTGTCACTGACTGATTAACATATTCCTCACAATTCAAAGTATTGGCTATTTTCTCGGTTCGAATGATAACGGAGACTTTTGTAAACGTATTAATAGTGTGGACAGGTGGTCCTACATGTAGGTACAGTGCATGGCTTGTGACATTAGAAATAAAAGTAAAATATTTTAACATAACCCTTTGCTGGGAGCGGGTCTCGCCTGACACGAGAGGTACATGTACGTCACAACATTTGTCACAACATTCTCTCAACATTTGTTGAGAACAGATGTTGAGACCGTTTGACCACATCTCTCAACAATGTTGTGAGATGTTGTGACATGTTTGAGACGAGTTTGAATTATTTTAAACTTTGTCTCAACATCTTCGCAACATTTCTTTTGTTCTTGAAATGTTGAGAGGTTGTTGTGGCCGTTTGACCGGGCATGGTCTCAAACATTTCACAACATGTCTCAACAAATGTTGCGAGAATGTTGTGACAAATGTTGACCGTTTGATCGGGCCTTAATTCAGCAATGCACAGATAATGTTTGCAATGGATTTAATCAATACCCTACCTGCACTTGTTGATTGCCATCCTCCAAAACTCGTAACCTTTTTCTTTTGTTGAGCAAGTCAAATACCTTGACACGCGTAAAGGAAAAAATAGTCAGAGACTGAACAAGCTCCATGAATGATCTACAAGACATCCTGATCCATCACTGTGCTAGAGGTTCTTACCTTGCTGCCATAAATCTCGAAATAACTCGCAGATATAAGAAGGTCCTTGTTTTTGTGTTTGGGGGATTTGTTCAATTTAAACACATCAGTTGCTGTAAGATAAATGTGATAGAAGATTAAGACGGGGGGTCTCATGTGGTCTCGTGCGACAAAACCTATTTTTAGTAATGGGGCGCAGCGCTATTGATCAAGATGCACAAACTGTGACGTAGCTCTCATCCTCGGAGACCAGGGACAGTTAGCCGTGGCGAGAAGACGTAAGCGAGGCAAAAGCCTGTGCTCTTTCGCCCGTTCTTGTAAACTTTCGTCTCGCATATTTTTGCCCGATTTACATTGTCTTTCCACGAATATGTCTATACTATGAGATGGCTCAGATTCGTTTGAAATTTTCAACAAATCTCGTTGTATCAAATAGCTTTTTGATAGAGTTGATAAGGTTTTACTTGATACATTCGATAAGGTTTTACTAGATACAATGCGTGCGAAGACGATAGATAACTAGTGTGAATAGGCCCGCAATGCGTGCAAAGACGATAGATAACTAGTGTGAATAGGCCCGCAATGCGTGCAAAGACGATAGATAACTGTGTGCATAGGCCCGCAATGCGTGCGAAGACGATAGATAACTAAATAGGCCCGCAATGCGTACAAAGACGATAGATAACTAAATAGGCCCGCAATGCGTGCGAAGACGCCAGATAACTAAATAGGCCCGCAATGCGTGCGAAGACGCTACATAACTAAATAGGCCCGCAATGCGTGCGAGACGCCAGATAACTAAATAGGCCCGCAATGCGTGCGAAGACGATAGAATAACTAAATAGGCCCGCAATGCGTGCGAAGACGATAGATAACTAAGTAGGCCCGCAATGCGTGCAAAGACGATAGATAACTAAATAGGCCCGCAATGCGTGCAAAGACGCCAGATAACTAAATAGGCCCGCAATGCGTGCGAAGACGCCAGATAACTAAATAGGCCCGCAATGCGTGCAAAGACGCTACATAACTAAATAGGCCCGCAATGCGTGCGAAGACGATAGATAACTAAATAGGCCCGCAATGCGTGCAAAGACGATAGATAACTAAATAGGCCCGCAATGCGTGCAAAGACGATAGATAACTAAATAGGCCCGCAATACGTGCAAAGACGATAGATAACTAAATAGGCCCGCAATGCGTGCAAAGTCGCTAGATAACTAAATAGGCCGCAATGCGTGCGAAGACGATAGATAACTAAATAGGCCCGCAATGCGTGCAAAGACGATAGATAACTAAATAGGCGCACAATGCGTGCGAAGACGATAGATAACTAAATAGGCCCGCAATGCGTGCAAAGACGATAGATAACTAAATAGGCGCGCAATGCGTGCGAAGACGATAGATAACTAGTGTGCATAGGCCCGCAATGCGTGCAAAGACAGTAGATAACTAGTGTGCATAGGCCCGCAATGCGTGCAAAGATGATTGATAACTAGTGTGCATAGGCCCGCAATGCGTGCAAAGACGATTGATAACTAGTGTGCATAGGCCCGCAATGCGTGCGAAGACGATAGATAACTAGTGTGCATAGGCCCGCAATGCGTGCGAAGACGATAGATAACTAGTGTGCATAGGCCCGCAATGCGTGCGAAGACGATAGATAACTAGCGTCAGTAGGTCCGCAATGCATACAAAGACGCTAAATAACTGTCGTCGATACGCCCGCAATGAGTGCGAAGATGCTAAATAACTGTTGTTATACGCAAAATACCTATAAGAAGGTACGCTATAAAAGGTATTCATTTCTCCAACACAGGCAACTTGGGATAAAGATGGCCAGGCCAGGTCCTAATAAGGTACACATTATTCTTAATGAGTACTGTACTAATTTTATTTATACAAACCTGCCAATGCATAGATTCCTTTCGAACAATCCTGTTGTTTCCCAGTAAATGTGCCACCCATGGTCTGTAAACGATGCAATAAATACATTGTAGTTAATATTAGGTAGAAAATAGATGGGCTTAAATAAGGCGCTGTTACACACTTTTTCCTGCAATGCAATCATGAAATCCTATTCTGTGCATGTCACGCACCATCGTGTGTAACTTACATGAGTTTTTCCACTGCCTGTTTGGCCATATGCAAAGCATGTTGCCATTCCTTGGCTAAATATTGTGTCGACAAGTGGCTTTGCTGTATATCTGAGATATAATGAACAACAAGAAAAAAGATTAGTACAAGTCAAAATGAATTATTTACACAGATAAACAACTAATTACTACTACTACGTCGAGCGCTTGAGCTGGGCAGGAATTGTCGGACACGTCACACACGTCACATGTCCCACTCCAGCCTTACTGTTCCTAGTTCTGCGGTCAATGCAGCGCACTGTCCTCCAAGAGAGTCAATGATCGTTGTCTTGGTAACATGTCCAGGGTTCATCCTCCTGTGTGTCGGCTCCCAGATGACAACTTCCAAGGCTGGCAGGTAGCTCGGGGTGCCTCAGGCAGTGACCGACAAGGCTCAGCTGATACACTGTGAGTTTGGTTGTCAGCTTGTGGAGATCTCCACAGAGGGTCATGTTGTTCACATGTTCCCTCCAGCTGATGTTGAAGGCCATTATAATAAAATTACATTATATTATTTTTATGTTGGATATTTGTTTGGGAGGTAAATGGACTTACCTGTACACCAATTCATTATTTGCATTCTCGTCAAAAGCGTAATCAAACCTTAGAAACAAAATAATAGTAATAATAATAAAATTATAATGTAAGTAAACTGTATTCAGTTTTGTAATGAACATGGGACTACGAAGAAAAACTCTGCAGAGTCCCCGATGAGTGTTGAACCCATGACCTTCTGCACACCAGTCGCATGATCTAACCACTGAGCTACAGGAAGACTTGTGGCGAGTTATAGGTCTTACATGTACTACAGGTTCATATGTCACACACGTCCTGCATACTGCTAGGTTCAGTAATGTCTAAAGTGTTATAAAGTGTGGCAATAAAGAGAGAGATCCATGGAACATGTATCAGATGTTTAATTCAAACTCATCATCATACAGCTCAGGTGTTCCAGATAAGAGAACGGTGCAAGGCAGGTCAAAAACCTGACAAGGTTGGCTACCTGACTCGACAAATTTATTTAATAATCAGAAACATTTTGATTCTTTGGTGAAGTCCATAGCTATTGACCGATTACAATTCCTCATTGCCACCTTGCCTTCAAACTTATCTGGAACCCTGAGTCCCTGTTTAAAATGCTAATAACAGTTGTGCAGAAACTACATTACATTGTTCGTATCAAAATTACCAGAATTTGTGATTCTCCAGATACTTTGTGAGGTCAACTTTCAGTTTAGGTTCATGAACCTTAAAATGACAAGCACAAAAATTAATAACCATTAGGCAAAAAACAACAAACTAGTCAATTATATTTATTTATAGTTATTATTTTAATAAAACCACCACAATCAAGCCAACTTGCCCACTTACCACACAGTAATCTCCCTTTGGTACTATGATGACGTCAATTTCTTTTTTATTGAGTTCTGAACAAACACAAAATCAAAATTGTTACATAAACTTTGCATACATGTTATGTATTACCAGATGTCTGATTTGAGTATGGCCTCACCAAGATTCCTGGGTCTCAGGGTATCAAGGGACCCTGCGGTCTCTGGGTCCCTGAGAGCCAGGTTCTATCGTCATCATTGTCTTTAAATTGTTGTTGTTCATTCTGGTTCCTAGAGGCTATGACCTTTTTTGCATGATCAGCACCAGGAAATTTATGCAAACTCGGGCCGGATCCAATTTTTTTAAACTTACACATAGACACTACTCATCTCAAGTGACGTATGACATGAATGTACTATATAATTTCTAGTTTTAACAAGTAAAAACAAAACAAAGACTGGACAACAAATTTGGAATTGTCAGTCTTCAAGCTCTCTTGGGGGTGGGAGAGAGAGAAAGCTCTCTTTCCCTCTTTCTCTCCCCCCCACCCCCACCCCCACGTACCCCCAAGAAAGGATTTGGAAAGCAGGCAAAATTAAAAGTCAATTAAAGTGTCTGACTGTCTAGTACCTTTCTTGGAAGTGGTCGTTTGCGGACACACACAGAAATCTGGTGGTCTGTAACCTGATCAAGAAAGAAAAAATATGTCAGAGATGATTGACAGGTAAGAAAGATTGACGCAGTTATGGTCAAAGGAGGTGAAACATTTAATCAGGCTGCAAAATGGTAACCGTTGATATTTTCTTGAAATGTTAAGACGGATTCCGCTCAACGTTCGAGCAATAAGTGCAAAAATTAATTACTAAAAAACTACACATAGCACGGTAACATTTTGAATACTATTTGAAACATATCACTTTAATTCACTTCTCCAAGTGACCCCGCAATTAAATTCTCAAGCATTCTCGAGAAAATTAATGTTGAACCTCGTAAAAAAATGATAAAAACGCACGCCATTTTGTTTTGAACTGACATGAAGCGTCTTTTTAATTAAAATATGTAATGACTTCTCTCGCGGGGTCAGCTTGGGAGCTAATTTATCGATAATTTCTTCTTAGCTGTATTCAAAATGTTACCGTGCTATGAATATTTTTTTGGTACCTTAATTTTTTGCACTTTTTGCTCGAACGTCCAGCGGAAATCGTCTTAAATGTTGTCAAGTTAAGTGTAAGAACTTTATTAAATACTTACTGGATCTGACATTGTTAATCCTTGAAAATCTAAAGCCGCTTGGAATTCCCTATTGATCGAAAGAAAGAAAACTTTAAAAAAATTAAAGTAATATAATTATAATTTAATTATGATTATGACTCACAACTACAACTGTCTTATATAATACAAATAATGTGACAAAATCCCTACAAGATGTACATTTTTGATTCCCTATTGATCTCAGTGTTTATAGTACAAGTTACTGCAAGTTAGAACTATTAATAAAATAAACAAACAAATTAAAACACTAAGGGCCTCCACAGACTAGAGATATAGTTGTCGACAACTATTTAGTTGTCGATCATAAAAAGTTTTCGATAACAAAAAAGTCAGTGTGTGAAGCTAGTTATCGATAACTACATGTAGCTTTACACACTGGCTTTTTTGTTATCGACAACTTTTTATGATCGACAACTAAATAGTTGTCGACAACTATCTCTCTAGTCTGTGGAGGCCCATAATTATCGATAACTAGCTTCTAGGGTGTGGGGGCCCTAAGTCTTTTAACTATAATTTGTAATGTCAGTTACATTTCACGTCTGGCACTGTACCTTATCATTTGTATAAATTCCCAGCTTGGATTTCCAGGATCCACTTCCTGTTGAAGTTTAAGTCTCATTTCTTTTTGTTCTAGCTGTTGAGCTCTGTGGACACCAGAAATATAATATACACTGTAGGGCCATCAGACAAGTATATACATGTATGCTAACATCATCATTCTGATCAGTTTATAGTAGAACTTTCACTAGCAGGTCTACACCTCCCGTAGCAAACACCTCCTGAAGGGAGAAACCTCCCATAGGTGGATACCTCCTGTAGGCAGACACCTCGGGGTCCTCCTGTAGGCAGACACCTCCTGTGGGCAGAAACCTCCCAATGGTGGATACCTCCTGTAGGCAGACACCTCCCATAGCAAACACCTCCTGTAGGCAGACACCTCCTGTAGGGAGACACCTCCTATAGGCAGACACCTCCTATAGGCAGACACCTCCTGTAGGCAGACACCTCATGTAGGGAGACACCTCCTATAGGCAGACACCTCCTGTAGGGAGACACCTCCTATAGGCAGACACCTCCTATAGGCAGACACCTCCTGTAGGCAGACACCTCATGTAGGGAGACACCTCCTATAGGCAGACACCTCCTGTAGGGAGACACCTCCTATAGGCAGACACCTCCTATAGGCAGACACCTCCTGTAGGCAGACACCTCATGTAGGGAGACACCTCCTATAGGCAGACACCTCCTATAGGGAGACACCTCCTGTAGGGAGAAACCTCTCATAGGTGGATACCTCCTGTAGGCAGACACCTTGACCATAGACAGACATCTCCTGTAGGCAGACACTTCCCATAGGTGGACACCTCCCATAGGCAGAAACCTCCCGTAGGCAGATACATTGTACCTCAGGTAGACGAACGCTTCCCATAGGCAGACAACTCCAGGCAGACACCTCCCGTAGGTGGACAGCTCCTAATTTTAGGCAGACACCTCCTGTACGCAGACACCTCCCATAAGAGAACACTTAGTTATGGCCCCAGCCATATACAAACACTACATGTACATTTTTAACCTACTGTAAGCAGACAGTTTTTTCAACGGTGTATGCTTGTGGGAGGTTTTGACTATATTTGAAACATTTTTTTATTACTGGAGTGGACTTAGGTATTATTATTTTATTAAAAAAAACATATTGCAACTAACATAACAGCTGCTTACCTTCTTTCCTCTCTATTCTTTTTTTAATCGCTCAATCTCCTTTACACAGTTGGAGCGTCTCCTGTTCACTGAGAGAATAAAATAAAATATTAAAACATGATACATTTGTATGCAGACGACTGTTACTACTAACAGTGTATTAGTGTTGTTTGAAAATATGGCAATATGGTTTTCATCCAGACATGCAGAATCATTGTTAGTAAATATATAGTAAACTGTACAAATGTACTTTTTAATAAGACATGAAGATTATGAAATTCCACCAAAAAAGAAAATAACCTTGAGTTTAAGAACTGAAAATATGTTCAAGACGTATACATGTAGGAAATGTAGATCTACAATCATGTACATGAATTAACTAACAATAAATTGAAAAATACTTTGTACCTGGATAAGAGTCGGCGTTATCTTTCTGTGCTGCGTCGACCTGCGAGCCTCCATCATCACCATTGGCTTGAAGGTTGAGTGCCATAGGACGCTCAACTTTAGCTGCAATCAAGTGAAAGCTCCATGTCCATTTACAAGTAAAACAATAGAAACTGTATTAATTATACAATGTACATTATTTTATTACCTAATCAAATGTTTACAGTGAAGACCCCAGTTACTGTTGCCACTCAACAAAGTTTTTGATTAATTTTTGACATTTAAACTAGTATAAAATCAAATTGCAAGAGGTGTGGGAGGCGGAGATGTCAATAATATTGTCAGAACGCAAATGTGGAGCTTGACAGCTCCGTTTCTCATAGTTCGTGCATTTTGATTGGTGGGTAGAAATGAAAGCCATCACTACAGACAGTTGTAAAAAAACTTGTTAAAATGTTGTCAAAAATTATATTAATCAAAAACTTTGACGAGTAGCAACGGCAAGGCGCTCTTCGCTGTAAAGTTACTGTAATATTAGTATATAAAATAATTAATTAATAACCTGAAGGTGGATGAACTTTAGGTGTCAAAGAAACACTGTGATTTTCGTTTCTTGCATTCTAAACAAAAACAGAAAAATATTAAATATTTCCTTTATAAAATGTTCATGAATTGTGCACACTCAAACTTGTGACATAGGCCGCACGTACAGGGCGTGTACTTTATAAAGAGTTAATGAACTCAAATTGACTAATCGAGCACACATTATGACCAAAATTTATAATTATTTATTTATTATGATAATAAATTAAAGAAAGAATTAAATTGACCTGTGCAGTAATAATAATTAAGTACCTTGTTACTTGGCGTAGTAGATATCCTTTTGTTTGATGTCGTCGGTTTTGGTTTTGGTTGAACAACAAGAGTTGGATTCATTGCAAAGATCTGGTCGACTTCAATCTGCAGAATGAATTTAAAGGAAATGGAAATACATTGCATACATGTACAGATTAGTTGTAAACTAGATAAATAAACAGATTATAGGACAACTTACATGTATTACATGTAGCTTTATTTATTATTCAACAAATTGTAACACTGTCCAAATATGGTCAGGATGCACTCAATATCTGTCGACCGTACTCAACAGATATCCTGCGATATACGTAATTTTGTATGCTCGTGGTAAAATGTTCGAGTTTAACTGACCAGTTCTTGAAATAAAAGTGGAAGAGTATTTTTTTAGTTGTGTTATCAATTTGTTGAATAATAAAACAGTTATCCTGCTTAATCTTGCGGAATATCGCCTGATTTCAGCCAACTCAGCCTACGGCCTCGTCAGCTAAGTATTAGATGATATTCCGTGCGATTTCGCAGGGTAATTGTTAAATATAAGCACATATGCTCGAGTCTCCATCCTCTCAATCCAGCCCCCTCCCCAGCCCTCCTGCCCTGCTGTAACCTGAGATCAAGCTCCTAAAGAAAATCAGCGAGCGAAGCGAGCTGAGTCGCTGCCTGGGGCGGGAACGAAGACGGTAGGCCGTCGTCTTCATTCCTGCCCCAGGCAGCGACTCGGCTCGCTTTGCTTGCCGATTTTATTTGGGAGCCTGATCTCAGGCGAGCCGCGCTGTAAAAAGTAATCTGCACAGTCAGGTTTTGAAGTTTGTATGGCAATAAGTAAAACATGCATGTCATTATTTGTTACCTCTTTTCCTTTAGTTTCTCCATTTTCATACCACTCCACTGTCACACTTTTGGTGTCCAGGTTTATGCCACTAATCATTGACGAGTGGATGCGACCTAACAACAAAATTAAAATTACATGTAGAACACTGTCTTGTGTGTACTGGAAAATAGGAGTACACGGTATGGGAAGTGGGATGTTCAGACCCCCCTGCAACCCCCCCCCCCCCCCCCAACCCCTCCACACACACAATAATATATATAATTAGACATTTTAGTCCACGTATCGCTGTATATTTTTTACAAGTCTTGTAGTATTTTGGGCGAGTCAAAATACAAACAACGAGTAAAAACGTACAGCGATACTAAACACTAAAATATCTAATAAGACTTACTGTACATGTAATGAGCAACAAAATCAAACTTATATAATTAATAGATCTACAATTTAATGGTTAGTGATTTGACATAATTGAAACAGTGAATATGATAAATAAATAAACGCTATCCACAAATACAGACATCACATAGGTTCACTGTGAATTTAATTAGTTTCCAGTGTGCAGTGAAATGAATTTGACAATAAACAATTTAAATTCTTAAAGGGAATAAAACAAGTTTGCGTTTCTAAAACTACAAAGACGATGTTGATAGAAATCTGATGCCAAGTTTGAATCAAGAACCATCGTCTTTGAGTTATTATACGTGTTGACCAATGAACGCCCTTTATTTTAGTTTACATGATTGTAGATCTGCGAAAATTAATGTACATGTACTAATCTTCATGCCTGGGCGGCGATTAAGTTCTTAAACTTCACCAAGAACTTTAAATAGTCTACATAAACCAGATCCATATTTTAACAGATATAACCAATGGAGATATAAATGTTGAAAAACGTCGCGTTACTAGGGGAGAAGTACAAGATTAGAAATGATGTTTACACGTATAAAGACCCGGCAAACAATGTTGACAAATTAACGATCGTGGTGTATTTAAATTCACCCCAATGACTGAACTTTTATGCCACGAGATTCTCACCGAAATCAAAGATATTAAACTAAATCTACTGAAAGAGGAAGCATGTAGTAACGGGATCTACATAAAAGAAACTGAATCTTGGGCAAGGACAAAAAAGTTGTTGCAAATTATTCTAGTCAACAAGACTTCACCTACCGTCCGTTCGTTGTATGTCCACCTTGATCCCCACAACAAGTTTACTGTATTTATCCATTGCTGTTCGATTTTAAGCAAATATATTATCTCTGGGAGCGGGATCTACAGTCGCTGAGATATTCATTCGCTTATTTATTCAGATTTTGCGCTCAAAATCCTGACTCAACAGCTTCCAGTTCAGAAATTTCAATTTGGATTAGCAACTGAGCCCACAGTTGTAAAGCGGTACTTTGCTTAACGGGTACGCACGTTGTATAATATAAACCATACCGTCCCTATCTTCGCACCCTTATTCTCCTCCTTGGGGGAGGGGTGGGGGAGTTAAAAGAGGCTCTGCTCGCAGGTTGCTAGCTTGATAATTTTCCCGATATTTCGGTTTGTGAAACAAACCGGGCTAATTAACAAATGGTAGAATAATAGAACCCCCAGTAAGTGGGATCCGAGTTTGGGGGGGGTGGGGGGGGGGGGGGGGGGGGGGGGGGGGTGGGGGGGAGGGGGGAGTAGAAGAGAGGGCGGAACTCTGGAAAGGACAGGGAAAAATCGCAAGGCGGCGAAAACAGGGAGTATAGTACAAGATACGGGAAGTGGGGAGTTCGGGTAGGACCACCCCAGTCTCGTTTTCTACCGAATAGCAACGAGGCGCACGTATTTGTAGAAACTTTCCTTGTTGCATCACATAAAAGAGCTTTTAATTATTTGTTTTCAACACAAACTAAAAGGGATGCCTCGCGCGCGAACATTGGGGCTATACAGCTCAGCCAATCATATGCACGGATTAGCAATAGCTCACAGCGGCGGTTCTTCAATAACAAAATGGCGTCTTCAATTTTTTTTCTGCACGTAAGCCGGAACTAAAATTTAACGCTAAAATAAATGCAATAGTTTTGTTGCTTCGAATGAAAATACTGAGCTGGTCAGGACTTCGCCACAGAGTTTGGAAAAAATAAACAAACAGCAAAACAGACAAACAAATAAACGAAAAACAAACAAATTTTGCAACAGAAAGAAACGACACGGATTCATATTGTTTTTGAACATTTTTATTATTCCGAAGCTGACATTTTCCAGCGCGCGCTCACTTTATGGCATGCGCGAGCAAGACATCACAAAAGACTAAATTGCGCTAGTCTTGTAGGTCACCATGGAAACGATCAGTTGTTTTCAGTTAGCTTGCCGTTCACACTGAGAGAAGTTACGCACGCCTGTTTTGTCTGTCAATTGAACTGATTCACATCCGCGCTGAATGCGAAACGCGCCAATAGTCCAGCAAAAAAACTCGGAAATTAACTGCCACTGATGACGTTTTTTAACTGAAAATAACGGCGTTAGTTCTTAAAACGGCCAAAGCCGAAAAAGATCCTTTAAGGATATTTCACTTTTAGTGTCGTTTCAACATAACGAGTTTAACAGGAAGTTCAAGTTCCAAAACAGGTAGGTGTTTTTCGTCAAATAGATATAAAGTATTTAGCACTGAATGCCTTATATACTAGCTATAATCAATCTGGCATGCCGGTTACAAGTTTGAAACTTGTTTGAAACTTTTCGGTTGAAACTTTATTTTCGTAGAGTTCGTTACCTTTAGTGGTGCGCAAAAAGCGGTGATACCAATTACAACGGCAACAAGAACGTCGCTAAACAAAAGGTTTGATGACCAGTACAATAGCTCTGCACGTGCGTTTACTTTTTGGTACATTTCTTAGCCGTCCTCTGCAGCTCAACAACATGAAATGATCAAATGATTTGATCGTTTCATGTTGTTGAGCTGCAGAAGTTTTGGGCTTTCGGGGAACGTTAACCGCAACGGGGATTTTGTTAACTTACTCTTTGGATTTGAACGCTGCCTTTACATATTTAGCTGAGGATAGTTCTGACACCGATAGACAAACGGAATGGAACTTTAAATTCTGAAGTAAAGTATATTCATTTTTTCATCTACATTGTCCTCGGCGTTGCCGTCGTGGTCGCTTAACCATTTCACTTCAAAGAGTGCTAAGTTCAAAACTGAGGGAAAAATATAATTTCATTTGCAAAATTGTCAAAAACAAACAGCAGCACTCGAAAGGACTGCTCGATAGCTTTCATTTGAATGGTCACATACTAGGGTTTCATCCACAGACTTAAAAGTTAGAACCACATTTATTGACTCAAGGTTTGACTCTGGGAGTGAAAGGGTTAAAATCTCTATTAACGTACAAGCTAGGGCCGGGGTAGCCTGCGTGTAGACATCTCCTATATATTTCCTTCCTGCGCGGGCTAAGCTAAGGGAAGTATGATTAGGCAAAGTGTTTGGGTGTGGTGAGGACAAGAGAGGATTATCTAAGAGAAGCATTCCCCCATACAATGATAATGTTTTGAAATCTATTTTTAATTTTCAGTCTATAGCTGAGCTATTTTTAGAGCGCTACCTAATTGTTCAGTTCAAGTAACGTGATGTCGGAGCCTCGATCAGTAGTTCCTTTAAGGTTAAAATGTAAAGTTGCTTGGCAACGGCCAAGTTGAAGTTTACTGATCTCAGACCAAGCGGTTATTCTTGGTCTGTATGGATCTCCGTTGCAACCACCTCCACGATTAATTAATTTAGTTAGTTGTCAGCGCTTCAACTATTGACCTTCTAGTCTCTGTATACAGATATGATTTCCTTGAGGTGCCACAAAGCGGAGGTTGAGCTTCATCGCGTAACTAACGTGTTGTTTTTCCTTATTCGCCTTTCAAACAACGAACATCGCCACTTCACTCCAGAGTTATCATCAGTATATATTAGCCAGAGCGGTATGTTTCTTATGACTGTAGCGAAACTCACATCTACATGTAGCTTAGCGAATCACAACAAATATAAATAACGAAACGAGCCAATCAGAACTCAAAGCAAAACCATGCAACCGGTGCCAAAGCGCGGGAAAACATGTAAACCGCATGTGCCAAGCGCGGGAAAACATGTCACCGAGGCAAGCGCGGGAAAACGCGCGTAAACCAGTTTTCTTCCTGATTGGTTGAAAGAAACAGCACGTTTGCTCTGATTGGTTGAAGGTTAGAGCTCTTTCCACTCTGCGCGACTCTTTTTGAACCAATGAGAGAGCTCAGAAAACGATAAACCCAACACATCGCCATTCTCTCAGGAAACCTGTTGTTCAACTTTTCTTTCAGCTTCAGAAGGTGTATATCTGGACTGTGATAGACTGGGTCTTGTTGCTCTTGAGGGATTTTTTCCACCGTGAAGTGCTCTCTCACAAACTGGGAAAGGAAACAAAATAAACATTTAGAGCTAGTTCATCTGCTAGAGAAAGCCTTACCGTATTTGCATGAAAAAGCATCTCCCCATGTAAAAGTGCAAATGTACAACGATACGGTTCGTTTTAAGCCAACTGCGGCAATTTATTGGCATGTATAACAATATTTTTCAGTTCGAAATGCGTATATTTAATTGTTTTTTTTTTGTTCACCCCTTTAGCTCTCTTTCTAAAACCTTCGCAATGCGTAATTCTATCGTAAACTGACTTTTATGTTGTTGTTATCGTTTATAGAAAAAATAGTTTATGTTTAATTAAAATTGCTGTTTTAAGTGCCTAAATAATTCTCGAAAGTAATCGCTGAATTGCTTTGGTTTTGCTTTACTACGCTCTACGATTGGTTTAAAAAACTCGCGCCACCTTCTCAACCAATCAGATACAAAACCAAAACCAATCACGACTTGGTCACACGCGTTTTCCCGTGCTTGGCGCCGGTCACGTGTATTTACTATGAGTTCTCATTGGTTCATTATTGTTTACGTTTGTTGTGATTGGCCACTGTAATTATTACTAATTGGTTTTTGGAGCGATTTTCAATTGAGTATCGAAAGTAATCCGGATTGGTTTTGCTTTACTGCGTTCTGTGATTGGTTAAAAAACTCACGCCACCTACTCAACCAATCAGATGCTAACCCAAAATCAATCATGGTTTTGGTTTTGGTTTTACAACACTCAATTGAAAACCGCTCTACTGAGGAGCTAAGACTTAGCGTGCGAACACAGTCGGTCTTTCACCAGTTGTTTTATGACACTGGGTGAGAACAGTCTGTGTTCGCGGGTTAACTTTTACCTGATGAAATTTTTTCTCCAGCAATGGTTTACTGCCTGTTGTTCTCTCCTCATAACTTATCAACACAGTTGTATTAGCACCACTCAGATCACAAAGGGTTGACACAAGAGGTTCTAAGGACTTAAAAACAATTAAACTGCTTGAATGTATGAACCAAATTAAGTAGTATTTACAGTCCCGCGCCGAACCAGGACGAGAATTAGGATCTCATACGGTCTCGGTGACTCTTAGACTTGCCACAAGTCGTCTTCTTTGAGCGAAACCGGGCGACGCGCGACAACGATCGAGGAACGTCGCGAGGAACCAAAACCAACGAAAGGGAAAATTGATATTGGAAAGGGCTTTTAGAAAGTCTAGGTGACTCTCAACAGCGGCATAAGCATAAACAGAATGTAAGCGCAAGAATGTGAAGAACGAACACACTTGTTCTTCTTATGTTGTCCTCACTAGGAACCGAATCATTGCGACATATAAGCACAATAAAAATAATGCATTACTAAAATCGTGATCCTACACATCTTCGCACCGCGGACCTTTTTCTGTTCTCGTCTTGCTGCCAGATGTCCTGAGGGAGTTTTGACTGACAGATGATGACAGACATCTCACTAATTTGCTAACAAAAATTTGAAAGTGAGTGACATAGAGTGGCTACAATATCCCCGGTTTAACAACGGAACGTTGTTTAAACGAGATAAAAATGGACAAGAAAAACGAAGAAGTCTGTTTTTCTTATGTGTATGCTTATGTTGTGGTGATTCCTAGTGAGAGGGACGTTCTTCTTACACGTATGCTTGCTTATTTTTATGCTTCTGTTGCTGCCGTCACTAGCTTATGCTTGTGTTTATGCTTATGCCGCTAGTGAAAACCAGCTCTCATGTGCTCTCATCGAATTTGCACCTGCTCAAATTGTTTCTTGATAAATGTCGAGAGTTTTCTCCTACTTGGCCGGGGCTGATGATCGTCGCTGAGAGTTGAAGAAAAGTGTTGTATAACTCTAATTCATTCAGCTTTCAGCGACTGTCATTCTCATTTCTACTGGGCTTTACATTCTACAGACCTAGTGAGATCTAGCGACCTTGGTCTTCTTTTGACTTCGTGTTTTTGCTGTTGTACGAGTATTAACCCTTTCACTCCCAGAGTCAAACCTTGAATCAATAAATGTGGTTGTACCTTTTGAGTCTGTGGATGAAACCCTAGTGTGTGACCATTCAAATGAAAGCTATTGAGCAGTACTTTCATGTGGTACTGTTTGTTTTTTGACAATTTTTCAAAATGAAATTCAAGATTTTTTATTTTTACTCAGTTTTGAACTTAGCGCTCTTGGGAGTGAAAGGTTTAAATACTTCAATTTTGCAATTATGACTTCGAAATACCATTCATGTAACTGCAACAATTAATAGACATTCTCACCTCTTCATAATAAATACAATCAGCAACTAAGATAAGATCTGGTGAGGGTTGAAAAGTAGACACATCTTGGCCCCTGTAATTTAATTACAAATTAGTTACATAAGAATTACCAATAATATATTTCGAAGCCAGGAAATTCTCAAAACAAAATTTGTTTTGAGATCTTAAAGGTTTCGAAATAATTTCTACTGTGTAAACGTGACTTTAATCTGTGGGCTTACTTTCATTATGTAATATGGAAATTGTATTTCCAACCATTTTACTAAAATATGGAAATGCTTTTACATAAAGTTGTTGCATGTATTGGCACATGGTCCGGATGAAATATCCTGGGTGTTTATAGAGAAGAGACTGTTTGCGAAGGTTCAATCGTACTTACCATTTTAAGGAATTTGCCATGAATGTCCCGGTTATCATGTGTTGATTGATAGTTCTGTTTAACTCAATGAGAGGCACAACCTCTGGCAAGTCAGTGCAGCAAACATGTGCACTGAAATAAAATAACAAGGATAATGACGCTACAGCTGATAATAAGACAGCAATGGCAGATACTATAGAGGAGGGGCAGCAGTTCCGGGCCAAACCCCCACCCCATGTAGACCTATAGAGCTGTGAACATGTGGAGCTGTAGATGAGTGGACATATGGACATGTGGATGTGCGGACCTGTGAAGATGTCGATGTGCGGACCTGTGGATGTGTGACGTGAACCTGTGGATGTGTAGGCATGTGGTCATGTGAACCTGTGGGTATGTGGACATGTGAACATCTGGATGTGCGGACCTGTGGACGTGTGAACCTGTCGATGTGTAGATATGTGGAAGTGTGAAGGTCTGTGGACCTGTGGACGTGTCGACTTGTGGATGTGTGGACATGTGGATGTGTGGACATGTGGATGTGTGGACATGTAGACCTGTGGACATAAATATGTAGACCTGTGGCAACCTCGTTCCCAGGGTCTCTCTTCTTCCCGCCCCCAAGAGCGGAAGAAGAGAGACCCTGGGAACGAGGTTGGACCTGTGGACATATGGACATGTGGACATGTCGACTTGTGGACATGCGGATGTGTGAACATGTAGACCTGTGGATGTGTGAACAAGTACATGTAGACCTGTGAATGTATGGACATGTGGGCAGGTAGACCTGTGGACATGTGCACGTGTGGACGTGTGGACAATTTGTGGATCTGTGATCAGATGCGTGGACCATGTGGATATGTAGACCTGTAGACCTGTGGATGTGTGGACTAAAGTTTTGTTGTGATCCGGCTCTGAAATGTATGCATATCACAAAATTTGATTTTGCTAATTATGCAATTTCACGGAATTAATTTAGCGACAATCTGATGACGTACTCGTGACCAGATCTCTGTTTGGCGATCGCTACTCTTTTTTGGCGATCGCCAAAAAGAGATCTGAGAACCTCTAAAACGGATCACTTGTAAGCAGACACCTCGATTTAGAGAAGTGGGATATTTTAATACTAATTTACCCACAAGACGCAGCCATGAGTCCTACCACTCCTGTACCAGCACCAAGCTCGATAACTTGCTTGTTTTCGAGTCGGTCTTTGGAGCAAAAGTGCTCCGCTTGTAGATATTTTGCGAGAACTAGGGCAGCATCCCAGACAACACAACTCTCGTCGCCCACTTCAGCTTGTTTGATCCTCAGTATTCCGTCTTTACACTCGATTTCCCTCTCAAATGAGTGATCTGAAAAATCGTCAACTTCAGCCGCCATGTTGAATTTTGGGCAGCAGCCGCTGGCCATTTCTTATCGAGGAAAGCTGGGACCGACCTCGTTCTCGGGTGTTTTCATTCGGTCCTCTCTGCTCTCTGGCAGACATGCATGACCTCTGACGTAATGTGATAACAACACGATCTATTTGGGTACACGCGGTTTTATAGCAACGTCGGAGTTGAGCGAAACAGCCAATGAAAATTTGCACTAATTCCGGCCTTTACAGTATCCGCCTCCCACCCCTTCATATATACGCCTGCCATGCACGGAGGCTAGTACGGACGGTATAATTTGCAGATGCAGGTGTGCAGGTGTGGGTGCAGGTGTGAGTGCAGGTGTAACCAGAATAGCCCAGAACACCCTTAAAACACGAAGGCCCGGGTAGGGGGGGTGGAGGGGGGGGGGGGGGGGGGGGGCGGCGGCGGCCTGCTTTTACCCTATTTCAGACCTGACCCAAAAATCGATACCCTATTTCAGACCTATAAAAGTAGTACACGTGTCCAATAGCTTCCAATACATGACATCAGCTACCCAGGAATGGGTTCCATTTGCGCAAACATTTGAGAACGGCTTCAATTTATAGATCTTCGTCAAGAATTTGCCTAGTCATAAAGTACTTTGTGGCATAAATTAATACTACAATTTAGCTTTACGGTACTTTTGGCAAACCCGACCACAAAGTGCTCCAAAGCTGACTCAAGACTGTGGCTTAGGGTTATTTACCACAAACTGCGTTGGAGATATAATTAAGCAGTTTTGGGCCTTAGAATTAGGGGAATTAAAAGCCACAAAGCGCTTTGTAATGCAATCTTGCGGAATATCGCCTGATTTTAGCCAACTCGGCCTACGACCTCGTCGGCTAAGTATCAGGCGATATTCCGCGCGATTTCGCGGGAAAATTGTGAGTATAACTCGCAGTATAACTCGCAGTGAAACTCGCAGTGAAAATCACAGTAACTCGCAGAACTCGCAGTGAAAGTCGCAGAATAACTCGCAGTGCAACTCGCGGTGGAAATCACAGTAAATCGCAGTGAAACTCGCGGTGAAAATACCAGTAACTCGCAGTATAATTCCCAGTATAACTCGCAGTGAAAGTCGCACTATAACTCGCAGTATAACTCACAGTGTAACTCGCAGTGAAAATCACAGTAACTCAAAGAATAACTCGCAGTGAAACTCGCAGTGATAGTCGCAGTATAAATAGCAGTATACTCGCAGTGACAGCCGCAGTATAACTCGGAGTAAAAGTCGCAGTGAAAGTCGCGGTATGACTACTGAGTTACTCGGTTACAGCCTCTGGGTCTCTGGATTCATAGACCCAGCGACCCTCCATTACAATCCAGTAGTTATTGGATTACAAACTCGCCATTACAATCCAGTAGTTACTGGGTTACAAACTCGCCATTACAACCCAGTAGTTACTGGGTTACAAAGTGGCCATTACAATCCAGTAGTTACTGGGTTACAAACTCGCCATTACAATCCAGTAGTTACTGGGTTACAAACTCGCTATTACAATCCAGTAGTTACTGGGTTAGAAACTCGCTATTACAATCCAGTAGTTACTGGGTTACAAACTCACCATTACAATCCAGTAGTTACTGGGTTACAAACTCGCCATTACAATCCAGTAGTTACTGGGTTTCAAACTCGCCATTACAATCCAGTAGTTACTGGGTTACAAAGTGGCCATTACAATCCAGTAGTTACTGGGTTACAAACTCGCCATTATCCAGTAGTTACTGGGTTACAACCTCGCTATTACAATCCAATAGTTACTGGGTTAGAAACTCGCTATTACAATCCAGTAGTTACAGGGTTACAAACTCGCCATTACAATCCAGTAGTTACTGGGTTACAAACTCGCCATTACAATCCAGTAGTTACTGGGTTACAAACTCGCCATTACAATCCAGTAGTTACTGGGTTACAAACTCGCCATTACAATCCAGTAGTTACTGGGTTACAAACTCGCTATTACAATCCAGTAGTTACTGGGTTACAAACTCGCTATTACAATCCAGTAGTTTACTGGATTACAAACTCGCTATTACAATCCAGCAGTTACTGGGTTACAAACTCGCTATTACAATCCAGTAGTTACTGGGTTACAAACTCACTATTACAATCCAGGAGTTACTGGGTTACAAACTCGCTAGTACAATCCAGTAGTTACTGGGTTACAAACTCACCATTACAATCCAGTAGTTTCCGGGTTACAAACTCGCCATTACAATCCAGTAGTTACTGGGTTACAAACTCGCTACTACAATCCAGTAGTTACTGGGTTACAAACTCGCTATTACAATCCAGTAGTTACTGGGTTACAAACTCGCTATTACAATCCAGTAGTTACTGGGTTACAAACTCGCTATTACAATCCAGTAGTTACTGGGTTACAAACTCGCTATTACAATCCAGTAGTTACTGGGTTACAAACTCGCTATTACAATCCAGTAGTTACTGGGTTACAAACTCGCTATTACAATCCAGTAGTTACTGGGTTACAAACTCGCTATTACAATCCAGTAGTTACTGGGTTACAAACTCGCTATTACAATCCAGTAGTTACTGGGTTACAAACTCGCCATTACAATCCAGTAGTTTCTGGGTTACAAACTCGCCATTACAATGCAGTAGTTACTGGGTTATATTACAAACTCGCTATTACAATACAGTAGTTACTGGATTACAAACTCGCCATTACAATCCAGTAGTTACTGGAATACAAACTCGGCATTACAATCCAGTAGTTACTGGGTTATAAAGTGGCCATTACAATCCAGTAGTTTCTGGGTTACAAATTCGCCATTACAATCCAGCAGTTACTGGGTTACAAACTCGGCATTACAATACAGTTGTCACTGGGTTACAAACTCGCCATTACAATCCAGTAGTTACTGGGTTACAAACTCGCCATTACAATGCAGTAGTTTCTGGGTTACAAACGGCTCGCCATTACAATCCAGTAGTTACTGGGTTACAAACTCGCTATTACAATCCAGTAGTTACTGGGTTACAAACTCGCTATTACAATCCAGTAGTTACTGGGTTACAAACTCGCTATTACAATCCAGTAGTTACTGGGTTACAAACTCGCTATTACAATGCAGTAGTTACTGGGTTACAAACTCGCTATTACAATCCAGTAGTTACTGGGTTACAAACTCGCTATTACAATCCAGTAGTTACTGGGTTATAAAGTGGCCATTACAATCCAGTAGTTTCTGGGTTACAAATTCGCCATTACAATCCAGCAGTTACTGGGTTACAAACTCGGCATTACAATACAGTTGTCACTGGGTTACAAACTCGCCATTACAATCCAGTAGTTACTGGGTTACAAACTCGCCATTACAATGCAGTAGTTTCTGGGTTACAAACTCGCCATTACAATCCAGTAGTTACTGGGTTACAAACTCGCTATTACAATCCAGTAGTTACTGGGTTACAAACTCGCTATTACAATCCAGTAGTTACTGGGTTACAAACTCGCTATTACAATCCAGTAGTTACTGGGTTACAAACTCGCTATTACAATCCAGTAGTTACTGGGTTACAAACTCGCCATTACAATCCAGTAGTTACTGGGTTACAAACTCGCCATTACAATCCAGTAGTTTCTGGGTTACAAACTCGCCATTACAATGCAGTAGTTACTGGGTTATATTACAAACTCGCTATTACAATACAGTAGTTACTGGATTACAAACTCGCCATTACAATCCAGTAGTTACTGTGTTACAAACTCGCCATTGCAATCCAGTAGTTACTGGGTTATAAAGTGGCCATTACAATCCAGTAGTTTCTGGGTTACAAATTCGCCATTACAATCCAGCAGTTACTGGGTTACAAACTCGGCATTACAATACAGTTGTCACTGGGTTACAAACTCGCCATTACAATCCAGTAGTTACTGGGTTACAAACTCGCCATTACAATGCAGTAGTTTCTGGGTTACAAACTCGCCATTACAATCCAGTAGTTACTGGGTTACAAACTCGCTATTACAATACAGTAGTTACTGGGTTACAAACTCGCCATTACAATCCAGTAGTTACTGGGTTAAAAACTCGCCATTACAATCCAGTAGTTACTGGGTTACAAAAATCATTACAATCCAGTAGTTAGTGGGTTACAAATTCGCCATTACAATCCAGTAGTTACTGGGTTACAAACTCGGCATTGCAAAGATTTAAAGACCCAGCGACCCTGCGTCTCTGGTTCGCTGGATTCAAAGACCCAGCGAACCTTGATCTCTGGATCGCTGGATTAAAAGACCCAGCGACCCTGGGTCTCTGGGTCGCTGGATTCAAAGACACAGCGATCCTGGGTCTCTGGGTCGATGGATTCTAAGACCCAGCGACCCTGGGGCTCTGGGTCGCTGGATTCAAATACCCGGCGACCCCTGGGCCTCTGGATCGCTGGATTGAGAGACCCTCGCTGGATTTAAAGACCCAGCGATCCTGTGTCTCTGGTTCGCTTCATTCACAGACCCAGCGACCCTGGGTCTCTGGGACGCAGGATTCAAACACCCAGCGACCCTGGGTCTCTGGGTCGCTGGATTCAAAGACCCAGCGACCATGTGTCGCTGGATTCAAAGACCCAGCGACCCCAGCGCCCTGGGTCTCTGGGACGCTGGATTCAAACACCCAGCGAACCTGGGTCTCTGGGTCGCTTGATTCAAAAACTCAGCGACCCTGGGTCTCTGGATTCATCGACCCTACATTACAATCCAGTAGTTACTGGGTTTCAAACTCGCCATTACAATCCAGTAGTTGCTGGGTTACAAACTAGTACTCCCCATTGTATTCCAGTAGTTGCTGGGTTATAAACTTGCCATTTCAATCCAGTAGTTACTGGGTTATAAATGCGCCATTACAATCCAGTAGTTACTGGGTTACAAACTCGCTATTACAATCCAGTAGTTACTGGGTTACAAACTCACCATTACAATCCAGTAGTTACTGCGTTACAAACTCGCCATTGCAATCCAGTAGTTCAGTACTGGGTTATAAAGTGGCCATTACAATCCAGTAGTTTCTGGGTTACAAACTCGCCATTACAATCCAGTAGTTACTGGGTTACAAACTCGCTATTACAATACAGTTGTCACTGGGTTACAAACTCGCCATTACAATCCAGTAGTTACTGGGTTAAAAACTCGCCATTACAATCCAGTAGTTACTGGGTTACAAAAAACCATTACAATCCAGTAGTTAGTGGGTTAAAAAATCGCCATTACAATCCAGTAGTTACTGGGTTACAAACTCGGCATTGCAATGATTTAAAGACCCAGCGACCCTGGGTCTCTGGTTCGCTGGATTCAAAGATCCAGGGAACCTGGGTGTCTGGATCGCTGGATTAAAAGACCCAGGGTTACTGGGTCTCAGGGTCGCTGGATTCATAGACCCAGCGATCCTGGGTCTCTGGGTCGATGGCTTCTAAGACCCAGCGACCCTGGGGCTCTGGGTCGCTGGATTCAAATACCCGGCGACCCCAGCGATCCTGTGTCTCTGGTTCGCTTCATTCACAGACCCAGCGACCCAGCGACCCTGGGTCTCTGGGTCGCTGGATTCAAAGACCCAGCGACCATTGGTCGCTGGATTCAAAGACCCATCGACCCTGGGTCTCTGGGTCGCTTCATTCACAGACCCAGCGACCCTGGGTGTTTGAATCCAGCGTCCCAGAGACCCAGCGAACCTGGGTCTCTGGGTCGCTTGATTCAAAGACTCAGCGACCCTGGGTCTCTGGATTCATCGACCCTACATTACAATCCAGTAGTTACTAGGTTTCAAACTCGCCATTACAATCCAGTAGTTGCTGGGTTACAAACTAGTACTCCCCATTGTATTCCAGTAGTTACTGGGTTATAAACTTGCCATTTCAATCCAGTAGTTACTGGGTTATAAATGCGCCATTACAATCCAGTAGTTACTGGGATACAAAGTGGCCATTACAATCCAGTAGTTACTGGGTTACAACCTCGCTATTACAATCCAGTAGTTACTGGGTTACAAACTCGCCATTACAATCCAGTAGTTACTGGGTTACAAACTCGCCATTACAATCCAGTAGTTACTGGGTAACAAACTCGCCATTACAATCCAGTAGTTACTGGGTTACAAACTCGCCATTACAATACAGTAGTTTCTGGGTTACAAACTCGCTATTACAATCCAGTAGTTACTGGGTTACAAACTCGCCATTACAATCCAGTAGTTTCTGGGTTACAAACTCGCTATTACAATCCAGTAGTTACTGGGTTACAAACTCGCCATTACAATCCAGTAGTTTCGGGTTAACAAACTCGCCATTACAATCCAGTAGTTACTGGGTTAAAAACTCGCCATTACAATCCAGTAGTTACTGGGTTACAAACTCGCCATTACAATCCAGTAGTTACTGGGTTAAAAACTCGCCATTACAATCCAGTAGTTACTGGGTTACAAAAACCATTACAATCCAGTAGTTAGTGGGTTACAAATTCGCCATTACAATCCAGTAGTTACTGGGTTACAAACTCGGCATTGCAATGATTTAAAGACCCAGCGACCCTGGGTCTCTGTTTCGCTGGATTCAAAGACCCAGCGAACCTGGGTCTCTGGATCGCTGGATTAAAACACCAAGCGACCCTGGGTCTCTGGGTCGCTGGATTCAAAGACCCAGCGATCCTGGGTCTCTGGGTCGCTGGATTCAAATACCCGGCGACCCCTGGGCCTCTGGATCGCTGGATTGAGAGACCCTCGCTGGATTTAAAGACCCAGCGATCCTGTGTCTCTGGTTCGCGTCATTCACAGACCCAGCGACCTTGGGTCTCTGGGACGCAGGATTCAAACACCCAGCGACCCTGGGTCTCTGGGTCGCTGGATTCAAAGACCCAGCGACCATGTGTCGCTGGATTCAAAGACCCAGCGACCCCAGCGCCCTGGGTCTCT
This sequence comes from Desmophyllum pertusum, assembly GCA_029204205.1. NCBI lineage: Eukaryota > Metazoa > Cnidaria > Anthozoa > Scleractinia > Caryophylliidae > Desmophyllum > Desmophyllum pertusum. The sequence continues at coordinate 351,594 of MU827797.1, read as the reverse complement.
GGGACGCTGGATTCAAACACCCAGCGAACCTGGGTCTCTGGGTCGCTTGATTCAAAAACTCAGCGACCCTGGGTCTCTGGATTCATCGACCCTACATTACAATCCAAGTTACTAGGTTTCAAACTCGCCATTACAATCCAGTAGTTGCTGGGTTACAAACTAGTACTCCCCATTGTATTCCAGTAGTTACTGGGTTATAAACTTGCCATTTCAATCCAGTAGTTACTGGGTTATAAATGCGCCATTACAATCCAGTAGTTACTGGGATACAAAGCGGCCATTACAATCCAGTAGTTACTGGGTTACAACCTCGCTATTACAATCCAGTAGTTACTGGGTTACAAACTCGCCATTACAATCCAGTAGTTACTGGGTTACAAACTCGCCATTACAATCCAGTAGTTACTGGGTTACAAACTCGCCATTACAATCCAGTAGTTACTGGGTTACAAACTCGCCATTACAATACAGTAGTTTCTGGGTTACAAACTCGCTATTACAATCCAGTAGTTACTGGGTTACAAACTCGCCATTACAATCCAGTAGTTTTCTGGGTTACAAACTCGCTATTACAATCCAGTAGTTACTGGGTTACAAACTCGCCATTACAATCCAGTAGTTTCGGGTTAACAAACTCGCCATTACAATCCAGTAGTTACTGGGTTAAAAACTCGCCATTACAATCCAGTAGTTACTGGGTTACAAACTCGCCATTACAATCCAGTAGTTACTGGGTTAAAAACTCGCCATTACAATCCAGTAGTTACTGGGTTACAAAAACCATTACAATCCAGTAGTTAGTGGGTTACAAATTCGCCATTACAATCCAGTAGTTACTGGGTTACAAACTCGGCATTGCAATGATTTAAAGACCCAGCGACCCTGGGTCTCTGTTTCGCTGGATTCAAAGACCCAGCGAACCTGGGTCTCTGGATCGCTGGATTAAAAGACCAAGCGACCCTGGGTCTCTGGGTCGCTGGATTCAAAGACCCAGCGATCCTGGGTCTCTGGGTCGCTGGATTCAAATACCCGGCGACCCTAATTTTCTGGGTCGCTGGATTTAAAGACCCAGCGATCCTGTGTCTCTGGTTCGCTTCATTCACAGACCCACCGACCTTGGGTCTCTGGGACGAAGGATTCAAACACCAGCGACCCTGGGTCTCTGGGTCTCTGGGTCTCTGGATTCATCGACCCTACATTACAATCCAGTAGTTACTGGGTTTCAAACTCGCCATTACAATCCAGTAGTTGCTGGGTTACAAACTAGTACTCCCCATTGTATTCCAGTAGTTACTGGGTTATAAACTTGCCATTTCAATCCAGTAGTTACTGGGTTACAAACTCACCATTACAATCCAGTAGTTACTGTGTTACAAACTCGCCATTGCAATCCAGTAGTTACTGGGTTATAAAGTGGCCATTACAATCCAGTAGTTTCTGGGTTACAAACTCGCCATTACAATCCAGTAGTTCCTGGGTTACAAACTCGCTATTACAATACAGTTTTTACTGGGTTGCAAACTCGCCATTACAATCCAGTAGTTACTGGGTTAAAAACTCGCCATAACAATCCAGTAGTTACTGGGTTACAAAAAACCATTACAATCCAGTAGTTAGTGGGTTACAAATTCACCAATACAATCGAGTAGTTACTGGGTTATAAAGTGGCCATTACAATCCAGTAGTTTCTGGGTTACAAACTCGCCATTACAATCCAGTAGTTACTGGGTTACAAACTCGCTATTACAATACAGTTGTCACTGGGTTACAAACTCGCCATTATAATCCAGTAGTTACTGGGTTAAAAACTCGCCATTACAATCCAGTAGATACTGGGTTACAAAAAACCATTACAATCCAGTAGTTAGTGGGTTAAAAAATCGCCATTACAATCTAGTAGTTACTGGGTTACAAACTCGGCATTGCAATGATTTAAAGACCCAGCGACCCTGGGTCTCTGGTTCGCTGGATTCAAAGACCCAGAGAACCTAGCGACCATGGGTCTCAGGGTCGCTGGATTCATAGACCCAGCGATCCTGGGTCTCTGGGTCGATGGCTTCTAAGACCCAGCGACCCTGGGGCTCTGGGTCGCTGGATTCAAATAACCGGCGACCCCAGCGATCATGTGTCTCTGGGTCGCTTCATTCACAGACCCAGCGACCCTGGGTCTCTGGGACGCAGGATTTAAACACCCAGCGACCCTGGGTCTCTGGGTCGCTGGATTCAAAGACCCATCGACCCTGGGTCTCTGGGTCGCTTCATTCACAGACCCAGCGACCCTGGGTGTTTGAATCCGGCGTCCCAGAGACCCAGCGAACCTGGGTCTATGTGGGTCTCTGGATTCATCGACCCTACATTACAATCCAGTAGTTACTGGGTTTCAAACTCGCCATTACAATCCAGTAGTTGCTGGGTTACAAACTAGTACTCCCCATTGTATTCCAGTAGTTACTGGGTTATAAACTTGCCATTTCAATCCAGTAGTTACTGGGTTATAAATGCGCCATTACAATCCAGTAGTTACTGGGTTACAAACTCGCTATTACAATCCAGTAGTTACTGGGTTATAAAGTGGCCATTACAATCCAGTAGTTTCTGGGTTACAAACTCGCCATTACAATCCAGTAGTTACTGGGTTACAAACTCGCTATTACAATACAGTTGTTACTGGGTTACAAACTCGCCATTACAATCCATTAGTTACTGGGTTAAAAACTCGCCATTACAATCCAGTAGTTACTGGGTTACAAAAAACCATTACAATCCAGTAGTTAGTGGGTTACAAATTCGCCATTACAATCCAGTAGTTACTGGGTTACAAACTCGGCATTGCAATGATTTAAAGACCCAGCGATCCTGGGTCTCTGGTTCGCTGGAGTCAAAGACCCAGCGAACCTGGGTCTCTGTATCGCTGGATTCAAAGACCCAGCGACCCCAGCGATCCTGGGTCTCTGGGTCGCTGGAATCAAAGACTCAGCGACCCTGGGTCTCTGGGTCGCTGGATTTGAAGGCCAAATGACCCTGGGACTCTGGGTCGCCGGATTTAAAGACCCAGCGACCCTGGGTCTCTGGGTCGCTGGATACAAAGACCCAGCGACCCTGGGTCTCTGGGTCACTTCATTCACAGACCCAGCGACCCTGGGTCTCTGGGACGCTGGATTCAAACACCCAGCGAACGTGGGTCTCTGGGTCGCTTGATTCAAAGACTCAGCGATCCTGGGTCTCTGGATTCATCGACCCTACATTACAATCCAGTAGTTACTGGGTTATAAACTTGCCATTACAATCCAGTAGTTACTTGGTTAAAAACTCGCCATTACAATCCAGTAGTTACTGGGTTACAAAAAACCATTACAATCCAGTAGTTAGTGGGTTACAAATTCGCCATTACAATCCAGTAGTTACTGGGTTACAAACTCGGCATTACAATAATTCAAAGACCCAGCGACCATGTGTCTCTGGTTCGCTGGATTCAAAGACCCAGCGACCCTGGTCGCTGGATTCAAAGACCGAGCGACCCTGGGTCGCTGGATTCAAAGATCCAGCGACCCTGCGTCTCTGGGTCGCTGGATTCAAAGACCCAGCGACCCTAGGTCGCTGGGTCGCTGGATTCAAAGACTAATCGAAGCTGCGTCTCTGTGTCGCTGGATTCAAAGACCCAGCGATCCTGGGTCTCTAGTTCGCTGGATTCAAAGACGCAGCGACCCTGGGTCTCTCGGTCGCTGGATTCAAAGATCCAGCGACCCTGGGTCTCTGAGTCGCTGGATTCAAAGACCAAGCGACCCTGTGTCGCTGGATTCAAAGACCCAGCGACCCTGGATCTCTTGGGTCTCTGGGTCGCTTGATTCAAAGACCCAGCGACCCTGGGTCTCTGGGTCGCTGGATTCAAAGACCCAGCAAACCTGGGTCTCTGGGTCGCTGGATTCTAAGACGCAGCGACCCTGGGGCTCTGGGTCGCTGGATTCAAAGACCCGGCGACCCTGGGTCTCTGGGGTCTCTGGGTCGCTTCATTCACAGACCCAGCGACCCTGGGTCTCTGGGACGCTGGATTCAAACACCCAGCGAACGTGGGTCTCTGGGTCGCTTGATTCAAAGACTCAGCGACCCTGGGTCTCTGGATTCATCGACCCTACATTACAATCCAGTAGTTACTGGGTTATAAACTTGCCATTACAATCCAGTAGTTACTGGGTTAAAAACTCGCCATTACAATCCAGTAGTTACTGGGTTACAAAAAACCATTACAATCCAGTAGTTAGTGGGTTACAAATTCGCCATTACAATCCAGTAGTTACTGGGTTACAAACTCGGCATTACAATAATTCAAAGACCCAGCGACCATGTGTCTCTGGTTCGCTGGATTCAAAGACCCAGCGACCCTGTGTCGCTGGATTCAAAGACCCAGCGAGGGTCGCTGGATTCAAAGACGCAGCGATCCTGGTCGCTGGATTCAAAGACCGAGCGACCCTGGGTCGCTGGATTCAAAGATCCAGCGACCCTGCGTCTCTGGGTCGCTGGATTCAAAGACCCAGCGACCCTGGGTCGCTGGGTCGCTGGATTCAAAGACCAATCGAAGCTGCGTCTCTGTGTCGCTGGATTCAAAGACCCAGCGATCCTGGGTCTCTAGTTCGCTGGATTCAAAGACCCAGCGACCCTGGGTCTCTGGGTCGCTGGATTCAAAGATCCAGCGACCCTGGGTATCTGAGTCGCTGGATTCAAAGACCAAGCGACCCTTTGTCGCTGGATTCAAAGACCCAGCGACCCTGGGTCTCTGGGTCGCTGGATTCAAAGACCCAGCGACCCTGGGTCTCTGGGTCGCTTGATTCAAAGACCCATCGACCCTGGGTCTCTGGGTCGCTTCATTCACAGACCCAGCGACCCTGGGTGTTTGAATCCAGCGTCCCAGAGACCCAGCGAACCTGGGTCTCTATGTGTCTCTGGATTCATCGACCCTACATTACAATCCAGTAGTTACTGGGTTTCAAACTCGCCATTACAATCCAGTAGTTGCTGGGTTACAAACTAGTACTCCCCATTGTATTCCAGTAGTTACTGGGTTATAAACTTGCCATTTCAATCCAGTAGTTACTGAGTTATAAATGTGCCATTACAATCCAGTAGTTACTGGGTTACAAACTCGCTATTACAATCCAGTAGTTACTGGGTTACAAACTCGCTATTACAATCCAGTAGTTACTGGGTTACAAACTCGCCATTGCAATCCAGTAGTTACTGGGTTATAAAGTGGCCATTACAATCCAGTAGTTTCTGGGTTACAAACTCGCCATTACAATCCAGTAGTTACTGGGTTACAAACTCGCTATTACAATACAGTTGTTACTGGGTTACAAACTCGCCATTACAATCCATTAGTTACTGGGTTAAAAACTCGCCATTACAATCCAGTAGTTACTGGGTTACAAAAAACCATTACAATCCAGTAGTTAGTGGGTTACAAATTCGCCATTACAATCCAGTAGTTACTGGGTTACAAACTCGGCATTGCAATGATTTAAAGACCCAGCGATCCTGGGTCTCTGGTTCGCTGGAGTCAAAGACCCAGCGAACCTGGGTCTCTGTATCGCTGGATTCAAAGACCCAGCGACCCAGCGATCCTGGGTCTCTGGGTCGCTGGAATCAAAGACCCAGCGACCCTGGGTCTCTGGGTCGCTGGATTTGAAGGCCAAACGACCCTGGGACTCTGGGTCGCCGGATTTAAAGACCCAGCGACCCTGGGTCTCTGGGTCGCTGGATTCAAAGACCCAGCGACCCTGGGTCTCTGGGTCACTTCATTCACAGACCCAGCGACCCTGGGTCTCTGGGACGCTGGATTCAAACACCCAGCGAACGTGGGTCTCTGGGTCGCTTGATTCAAAGACTCAGCGACCCTGGGTCTCTGGATTCATCGACCCTACATTACAATCCAGTAGTTACTGGGTTATAAACTTGCCATTACAATCCAGTAGTTACTGGGTTAAAAACTCGCCATTACAATCCAGTAGTTACTGGGTTACAAAAAACCATTACAATCCAGTAGTTAGTGGGTTACAAATTCGCCATTACAATCCAGTAGTTACTGGGTTACAAACTCGGCATTACAATAATTCAAAGACCCAGCGACCATGTGTCTCTGGTTCGCTGGATTCAAAGACCCAGCGACCCTGGTCGCTGGATTCAAAGACCGAGCGACCCTGGGTCGCTGGATTCAAAGATCCAGCTACCCTGCGTCTCTGGGTCGCTGGATTCAAAGACCCAGCGACCCTGGGTCGCTGGGTCGCTGGATTCAAAGACTAATCGAAGCTGCGTCTCTGTGTCGCTGGATTCAAAGACCCAGCGATCCTGGGTCTCTAGTTCGCTGGATTCAAAGACCCAGCGACCCCAGCGCCCTGGGTCTCTGGGACGCTGGATTCAAACACCCAGCGAACCTGGGTCTCTGGGTCGCTTGATTCAAAAACTCAGCGACCCTGGGTCTCTGGATTCATCGACCCTACATTACAATCCAGTAGTTACTGGGTTATAAACTTGCCATTACAATCCAGTAGTTACTGGGTTAAAAACTCGCCATTACAATCCAGTAGTTACTGGGTTACAAAAAACCATTACAATCCAGTAGTTAGTGGGTTACAAATTCGCCTTTACAATCCAGTAGTTACTGGGTTACAAACTCGGCATTACAATAATTCAAAGACCCAGCGACCATGTGTCTCTGGTTCGCTGGATTCAAAGACCCAGCGACCCTGGGTCTCTGGATTCATCGACCCTACATTACAATCCAGTAGTTACTGGGTTTCAAACTCGCCATTACAATCCAGTAGTTGCTGGGTTACAAACTAGTACTCCCATTGTATTCCAGTAGTTGCTGGGTTATAAACTTGCCATTTCAATCCAGTAGTTACTGGGTTATAAATGCGCCATTACAATCCAGTAGTTACTGGGTTACAAACTCGCTATTACAATCCAGTAGTTTACTGGGTTACAAACTCACCATTACAATCCAGTAGTTACTGCGTTACAAACTCGCCATTGCAATCCAGTAGTTCAGTACTGGGTTATAAAGTGGCCATTACAATCCAGTAGTTTCTGGGTTACAAACTCGCCATTACAATCCAGTAGTTACTGGGTTACAAACTCGCTATTACAATAGAGTTGTCACTGGGTTACAAACTCGCCATTACAATCCAGTAGTTACTGGGTTAAAAACTCGCCATTACAATCCAGTAGTTACTGGATTACAAAAACCATTACAATCCAGTAGTTAGTGGGTTAAAAAATCGCCATTACAATCCAGTAGTTACTGGGTTACAAACTCGGCATTGCAATGATTTAAAGACCCAGCGACCCTGGGTCTCTGGTTCGCTGGATTCAAAGATCCAGGGAACCTGGGTCTCTGGATCGCTGGATTAAAAGACCCAGCGTTACTGGGTCTCAGGGTCGCTGGATTCATAGACCCAGCGATCCTGGGTCTCTGGGTCGATGGCTTCTAAGACCCAGCGACCCTGGGGCTCTGGGTCGCTGGATTCAAATACCCGGCGACCCCAGCGATCCTGTGTCTCTGGTTCGCTTCATTCACAGACCCAGCGACCCAGCGACCCTGGGTCTCTGGGTCGCTGGATTCAAAGACCCAGCGACCATTGGTCGCTGGATTCAAAGACCCATCGACCCTGGGTCTCTGGGTCGCTTCATTCATAGACCCAGCGACCCTGGGTGTTTGAATCCAGCGTCCCAGAGACCCAGCGAACCTGGGTCTCTGGGTCGCTGATTCAAAGACTCAGCGACCCTGGGTCTCTGGATTCATCGACCCTACATTACAATCCAGTAGTTACTAGGTTTCAAACTCGCCATTACAATCCAGTAGTTACTGGGTTACAAACTCGCTATTACAATCCAGTAGTTACTGGGTTACAAACTCACCATTACAATCCAGTAGTTACTGCGTTACAAACTCGCCATTGCAATCCAGTAGTTCAGTACTGGGTTATAAAGTGGCCATTACAATCCAGTAGTTTCTGGGTTACAAACTCGCCATTACAATCCAGTAGTTACTGGGTTACAAACTCGCTATTACAATACAGTTGTCACTGGGTTACAAACTCGCCATTACAATCCAGTAGTTACTGGGTTAAAAACTCGCCATTACAATCCAGTAGTTACTGGATTACAAAAAACCATTACAATCCAGTAGTTAGTGGGTTAAAAAATCGCCATTACAATCCAGTAGTTACTGGGTTACAAACTCGGCATTGCAATGATTTAAAGACCCAGCGACCCTGGGTCTCTGGTTCGCTGGATTCAAAGATCCAGGGAACCTGGGTCTCTGGATCGCTGGATTAAAAGACCCAGCGTTACTGGGTCTCAGGGTCGCTGGATTCATAGACCCAGCGATCCTGGGTCTCTGGGTCGATGGCTTCTAAGACCCAGCGACCCTGGGGCTCTGGGTCGCTGGATTCAAATACCCGGCGACCCCAGCGATCCTGTGTCTCTGGTTCGCTTCATTCACAGACCCAGCGACCCAGCGACCCTGGGTCTCTGGGTCGCTGGATTCAAAGACCCAGCGACCATTGGTCGCTGGATTCAAAGACCCATCGACCCTGGGTCTCTGGGTCGCTTCATTCACAGACCCAGCGACCCTGGGTGTTTGAATCCAGCGTCCCAGAGACCCAGCGAACCTGGGTCTCTGGGTCGCTTGATTCAAAGACTCAGCGACCCTGGGTCTCTGGATTCATCGACCCTACATTACAATCCAGTAGTTACTAGGTTTCAAACTCGCCATTACAATCCAGTAGTTACTGGGTTACAAACTCGCTATTACAATCCAGTAGTTACTGGGTTACAAACTCACCATTACAATCCAGTAGTTACTGCGTTACAAACTCGCCATTGCAATCCAGTAGTTCAGTACTGGGTTATAAAGTGGCCATTACAATCCAGTAGTTTCTGGGTTACAAACTCGCCATTACAATCCAGTAGTTACTGGGTTACAAACTCGCTATTACAATACAGTTGTCACTGGGTTACAAACTCGCCATTACAATCCAGTAGTTACTGGGTTAAAACTCGCCATTACAATCCAGTAGTTACTGGATTACAAAAAACCATTACAATCCAGTAGTTAGTGGGTTAAAAATCGCCATTACAATCCAGTAGTTACTGGGTTACAAACTCGGCATTGCAATGATTTAAAGACCCAGCGACCCTGGGTCTCTGGTTCGCTGGATTCAAAGATCCAGGGAACCTGGGTCTCTGGATCGCTGGATTAAAAGACCCAGCGTTACTGGGTCTCAGGGTCGCTGGATTCATAGACCCAGCGATCCTGGGTCTCTGGGTCGATGGCTTCTAAGACCCAGCGACCCTGGGGCTCTGGGTCGCTGGATTCAAATACCCGGCGACCCCAGCGATCCTGTGTCTCTGGTTCGCTTCATTCACAGACCCAGCGACCCAGCGACCTTGGGTCTCTGGGTCGCTGGATTCAAAGACCCAGCGACCATTGGTCGCTGGATTCAAAGACCCATCGACCCTGGGTCTCTGGGTCGCTTCATTCACAGACCCAGCGACCCTGGGTGTTTGAATCCAGCGTCCCAGAGACCCAGCGAACCTGGGTCTCTGGGTCGCTTGATTCAAAGACTCAGCGACCCTGGGTCTCTGGATTCATCGACCCTACATTACAATCCAGTAGTTACTAGGTTTCAAACTCGCCATTACAATCCAGTAGTTGCTGGGTTACAAACTAGTACTCCCCATTGTATTCCAGTAGTTACTGGGTTATAAACTTGCCATTTCAATCCAGTAGTTACTGGGTTATAAATGCGCCATTACAATCCAGTAGTTACTGGGTTACAAACTCGCTATTACAATCCAGTAGTTACTGGGTTACAAACTCGCTATTACAATCCAGTAGTTACTGGGTTACAAACTCGCTATTACAATCCAGTAGTTACTGGGTTACAAACTCGCCATTACAATCCAGTAGTTACTGGGTTACAAACTCGCCATTACAATCCAGTAGTTACTGGGTTACAAACTCGCCATTACAATCCAGTAGTTACTGGGTTACAAACTCGCTATTACAATCCAGTAGTTACTGGGTTACAAACTCGCCATTACAATCCAGTAGTTACTGGGTTACAAACTCGCTATTACAATCCAGTAGTTACTGGGTTACAAACTCGCCATTACAATCCAGTAGTTACTGGTTAACAAACTCGCCATTACAATCCAGTAGTTACTGGGTTACAAACTCGCCATTACAATCCAGTAGTTACTGGGTTACAAACTCGCTATTACAATCCAGTAGTTACTGGGTTACAAACTCGCCATTACAATCCAGTAGTTACTGGGTTACAAAAACCATTACATTCCAGTAGTTTCTGGGTTACAAACTCGCCATTACAATCCAGTAGTTACTGGGTTACAAACTCGGCATTACAATGATTTAAAGACCCAGCGACCTTGGGTCTCTGGGTTGTTTCATTCACAGACCCAGCGACCCTGGGTCTCTGGTACGCTGGATTCAAACACCCAGCGACCCTGGGTCTCTGGGTCGCTTCATTCACAGACCCAGCGACCCTGGGTCTCTGGGACACTGGATTTAAACACCCAGCGACCCTAAGTCTCTGGGTCGCTGGATTCAAAGACCCAGCGAACCTGGGTCTCTGGGTGGCTTCATTCACAGACCCCGCAGCGACCCTGGGTCTTTGGGACGCTGGATTCAAATACCCAGCGACCCTGGGTATCTGGGTCTCTGGATTCATCGACCCTACATTACAATCCAGTAGTTACTGGGTTACAAACTCGCCATTACAATCCAGTAGTCGCTGGGTTACAAACTAGTACTTCCCATTGTATTCCAGTAGTTACTGGGTTACAAACTTGCCATTTCAATCCAGTAGTTACTGGGTTATAAATGCGCAATTACAATCCACTAGTTACTGGGTTACAAACTCGCTATTACAATCCAGTAGTTACTGGGTTATAAACTCGCCATTACAATCCAGTAGTTACTGGGTTACAAACTCGCCATTACAATCCAGTAGTTACTGGGTTACAAACTCGCTATTACAATCCAGTAGTTACTGGGTTACAAACTCGCTATTACAATCCAGTAGTTACTGGGTTACAAACTCGCCATTACAATCCAGTAGTTACTGGGTTACAAACTCGCCATTACAATCCAGTAGTTACTGGGTTACAAAAAACCATTACAATCCAGTAGTTAGTGGGTTACAAACTCGCCATTACAATCCAGTAGTTACTGGGTTACAAACTCGGCATTACAATGATTTAAAGACCCAGCGATCCTGGGTCTCTGGGTTGTTTCATTCACAGACCCAGCGACCCTGGGTCTCTGTATCGCTGGATTCAAAGACCCAGCGACCCCAGCGATCCTGGGTCTCTGGGTCGCTGGAATCAAAGACCCAGCGACCCTGGGTCTCTGGTCGCTGGATTTAAAGGCCAAACGACCCTGGGACTCTGGGTCGCTGGATTCAAAGACCCAGCGACCCTGGGTCTCTGGGTCGCTGGATTCAAAGACCCAGCGACCCTGGGTCTCTGAGTGGCTTCATTCAAAGACCCCGCGACCCTGGGTCTCTGGGACGCTGCATAAAAACACCCAGCGAACTTGGGTCTCTGGGTCGCTTGATTCAAAGACTCAGCGACCCTGGGTCTCTGGATTCATCGACCCTACATTACAATCCAGTAGTTACTGGGTTACAAACTTGCCATTACAATCCAGTAGTTACTGGGTTGCAAACTCGCCATTTCAATCCAGTAGTTACTGGGTTATAAAAAACCATTACAATCCACTAGTTACTGGGTTTACAAACTCGCTATTACAATCCAGTAGTTACTGGGTTACAAACTCGGCATTACAATCATTCAAAGACCCAGCGACCATGGGTCTCTAGTTCGCTGGATTCAAAGACCCGCGACCCTAGTCGCTGGATTGGGTCGCTGGATTACAAAGATCCAGCTACCCTGGGTCCTCTGTCGCTGGTTACAAAGACCCAGCGACCCTGGGTCGCTAGTCGCTGGGTTCAAAGACTAATCGACGCTGCGTCCAGTAGTTACTGGGTTCAAAGACCCAGCGATCCTGGGTCTCTGTTCGCTGGATTCAAGACCAGCGACCCCAGCGCCCTGGGTCCTCTGGGACGCTGCATTCAAACACCCAGCGTTACTGGGGGTCGCTTGAATTCAAAAACTCAGCGACCCTGGGTCTCTGGGTTCATCGACCCTACATTACAATCCAGTAGTTACTGGGTTACAAACTCGCCATTACAATCCAGTAGTTACTGGGTTACAAACTCGCTCCCCATTACAATCCAGTAGTTACTGGGTTACAAACTCGCCATTACAATCCAGTAGTTACTGGGTTACAAATTCGCCATTACCATCCAGTAGTTACTGGGTTACAAACTCGCTATTACAATCCAGTAGTTACTGGGTTACAAACTCGCCATTACAATCCAGTAGTTACTGGGTTACAAACTCGCCATTACAATCCAGTAGTTACTGGGTTACAAACTCGCCATTACAATCCAGTAGTTACTGGGTTACAAACTCGCTATTACAATACAGTAGTTACTGGGTTACAAACTCGCCATTACAATCCAGTAGTTACTGGGTTACAAACTCGCCATTACAATCCAGTAGTTACTGGGTTACAAAAAACCATTACAATCCAGTAGTTACTGGGTTACAAACTCGCTATTACAATCCAGTAGTTACTGGGTTACAAACTCGCTATTACAATCCAGTAGTTACTGGTTACAAACTCGCTATTACAATCCAGTAGTCACTGGGTTAACTCGCTATTACAATCCAGTAGTTACTGGGTTACAAACTCGCTATTACAATCGAGTAGTTACTGGGTTAGAACACCTCGGCTATTACAATCCAGTAGTTACTGGGTTACAAACTCGCTATTACAATCCAGTAGTTACTGGGTTACAAACTCGCCATTACAATCCAGTAGTTACTGGGTTACAAACTCGCTATTACAATCCAGTAGTTACTGGGTTACAAACTCGCTATTACAATCCAGTAGTTACTGGGTTACAAACTCGCCATTACAATCCAGTAGTTACTGGGTTACAAACTCGCTATTACAATCCAGTAGTTACTGGGTTACAAACTCGCTATTACAATCCAGTAGTTACTGGGTTACAAAGTGGCCATTACAATCCAGTAGTTACTAGGTTACAAACTCGCCATTACCATTCAGTAGTTACTGGGTTACAAACTCGCTATTACAATCCAGTAGTTACTGGGTTACAAACTCGCTATTACAATCCAGTAGTTACTGGGTTAAAAACTCGCCATTACATTCCAGTAGTTTCTGGGTTACAAACTCGCCATTACAATCCAGTAGTTACTGGGTTACAAACTCGGCATTACAATGATTTAAAGACCCAGCGACCTTGGGTCTCTGGGTTGTTTCATTCACAGACTCAGCGACCCTGGGTCTCTGGTACGCTGGATTCAAACACCCAGCGACCCTGGGTCTCTGGGTCGCTTCATTCACAGACCCAGCGACCCTGGGTCTCAGCGACCCTGGGTCTCTGGGACACTGGATTTAAACACCCAGCGTCCCTGGGTCTCCGGGGTCTCTGGGTCGCTGGATTCAAAGACCCAGCGAACCTGGGTCTCTGGGTGGCTTCATTCACAGACCCCGCAGCGACCCTGGGTCTCTGGGACGCTGGATTCAAACACCCAGCGAACCTGGGTCTCTGGGTCGCTTGATTCAAAGACTCATCGTCCCTGGGTCTCTGGATTCATCGACCCTACATTACAATCCAGTAGTTACTGGGTTTCAAACTCGCCATTACAATCCAGTAGTCGCTGGGTTACAAACTAGTACTTCACATTGTATTCCAGTAGTTACTGGGTTACAAACTTGCCATTTCAATCCAGTAGTTAATGGGTTATAAATGCGCAATTACAATCCACTAGTCACTGGGTTACAAACTCGCTATTACAATCCAGTAGTTACTGGGTTACAAACTCGCTATTACGATACAGTAGTTACTGGGTTACAAACTCGCTATTACAATCCAGTAGTTACTGGGTTACAAACTCGCCATTACAATCCAGTAGTTACTGGGTTACAAACTCGCCATTACAATCCAGTAGTTACTGGGTTACAAACTCGCCATTACCATTCAGTAGTTACTGGGTTACGAACTCGCTATTACAATCCAGTAGTTACTGGGTTACAAACTCGCTATTACAATCCAGTAGTTACTGGGTTACAAACTCGCTATTACAATCCAGTAGTTACTGGGTTACAAACTCGCCATTACAATCCAGTAGTTACTGGGTTACAAAGTGGCCATTACAATCCAGTAGTTACTGGGTTACAAACTCGCCATTACCATTCAGTAGTTACTGGGTTACAACCTCGCTATTACAATCCAGTAGTTACTGGGTTACAAACTCGCTATTACAATACAGTAGTTACTGGGTTAAAAACTCGCCATTACAATCCAGTAGTTTCTGGGTTACAAACTCGCCATTACAATCCAGTAGTTACTGGGTTACAAACTCGGCATTACAATGATTTAAAGACCCAGCGATCCTGGGTCTCTGGGTTGTTTCATTCACAGACCCAGCGAGCCTGGGTCTCTGGGACGCTGGATTCAAACACCCAGCGACCCTGGCTCTCTGCGTCGCTTCATTCACAGACCCAGCGACCCTGGGTCTCTGCGACACTGGATTTAAACACCCAGCGACCCTGGGTCTCCGGGGTCTCTGGGTCGCTGGATTCAAAGACCCAGCGAACCTGGGTCTCTGAGTGGCTTCATTCAAAGACCCCGCAGCGACCCTGGGTCTTTGGGACGCTGGATTCAAACACCCAGCGAACCTGGGTCTCTGGGTCGCTTGAATCAAAGACTCAGCGACCCTGGGTCTCTGGATTCATCGACCCTACATTACAATCCAGTAGTTACTGGGTTACAAACTCCCCATTGTATTCCAGTAGTTACTGGGTTACAAACTTGCCATTTCAATCCAGTAGTTAATGGGTTATAAATGCGCCATTACAATCCACTAGTTACTGGGTTACAAACTCGCTGTTACAATCCAGTAGTTACTGGGTTTCAAACTCGCCATTACAATCCAGTAGTCGCTGGGTTACAAACTAGTACTCCCCATTGTATTCCAGTAGTTACTGGGTTACAAAGTGGCCATTACAATCCAGTAGTTACTGGGTTACAAACTCGCCATTACCATTCAGTAGTTACTGGGTTACAACCTCGCTATTACAATCCAGTAGTTACTGGGTTACAAACTCGCTATTACTATCCAGTAGTTACTGGGTTAAAAACTAGCTATTACATTCCAGTAGTTTCTGGGTTACAAACTCGCCATTACAATCCAGTAGTTACTGGGTTACAAACTCGCCATTACAATCCAGTAGTTACTGGGTTACAAACTCGCTATTACAATCCAGGAGTTACTGGGTTACAAACTCGCTAGTACAATCCAGTAGTTACTGGGTTACAAACTCACCATTACAATCCAGTAGTTTCCGGGTTACAAACTCGCCATTACAATCCAGTAGTTACTGGGTTACAAACTCGTTACTACAATCCAGTAGTTACTGGGTTACAAACCCGCCATTTCAATCCAGTAGTTACTGGGTTACAAACTTGCTATTACAATCCAGTAGTTACTGGGTTACAAAGTGGCCATTACAATCCAGTAGTTACTGGGTTACAAACTCGCCATTACAATCCAGTAGTTACTGGGTTACAAATACGCCATTACCATTCAGTAGTTACTGGGTTACGAACTCGCTATTGCAATCCAGTAGTTACTGGGTTACAAACTCGCTATTACAATCCAGTAGTTACTGGGTTACAAACTCGCTATTACAATCCAGTAGTTACTGGGTTACAAACTCGCTATTACAATCCAGTAGTTACTGGGTACAAACTCGCTATTACAATCCAGTAGTTACTGGGTTACAAACTCGCTATTACAATCCAGTAGTTACTGGGTTACAAACTCGCTATTACAATCCAGTAGTTACTGGGTTACAAACTCGCTATTACAATCCAGTAGTTACTGGGTTACAAACTCGATATTACAATCCAGTAGTTACTGGGTTACAAACTCGCTATTACAATCCAGGAGTTACTATGTTACAAACTCGCTAGTACAATCCAGTAATTACTGGGTTACAAACTCACCATTACAATCCAGTAGTTTCTGGGTTACAAACTCGCCATTACAATCCAGTAGTTACTGGGTTACAAACTCGTTACTACAATCCAGTAGTTACTGGGTTACAAACTCGCCATTACAATCCAGTAGTTACTGGGTTACAAACTCGCTATTACAATCCAGTAGTTACTGGGTTACAAACTCGCTATTACAATCCAGTAGTTACTGGGTTACAAACTCGCTATTACAATCCAGTAGTTACTGGGTTACAAACTCGATATTACAATCCAGTAGTTACTGGGTTACAAACTCGCTATACAATCCAGTAGTTACTGGGTTACAAACTCACTATTACAATCTAGTAGTTACTGGGTTACAAACTTGCCATTTCCATCCAGTAGTTACTGGGTTATAAATGCGCCATTACAATCCAGTAGTTACTGGGTTACAAAGTGGCCATTACCATCCAGTAGTTACTGGGTTACAAACTCGCTATTACAATACAGTAGTTACTGGGTTACAAACTCGCAATTACAATCCAGTAGTTACTGAGTTACAAAGTGGCCATTACAATCCAGTAGTTACTGGGTTACAAACTCGCCATTACCATCCACAAGTTGCTGGGTTACAAACTCGCTATTACAATCCAGTAGTTACTGGGTTACAAACTCGCCATTACAATCCAGTAGTTACTGGGTTACAAACTTGCCATTTCAATCATGTAGTTACTGGGTTATAAATGCGCCATTACAATCCAGTAGTTACTGGGTTACAAAGTGGCCATTACCATCCAGTAGTTACTGGGTTACAAACTCGCTATTACAATACAGTAGTTACTGGGTTACAAACTCGCCATTACAATCCAGTAGTTACTGGGTTACAAAGTGGCCATTACAATCCAGTAGTTACTGGGTTACAAACTCGCCATTACCATCCACTAGTTGCTGGGTTAAAAACTCGCTATTACAATACAGTAGTTACTGGGTTACAAACTCGCCATTACAATCCAGTAGTTACTGGTTCGCTATTACAATCCAGTAGTTACTGGGTTACAAACTCGCCATTACAATCCAGTAGTTACTGGGTTACAAACTCGCTATTACAATCCAGTAGTTACTGGGTTACAACTCGCTATTACAATCCAGTAGTTACTGGGTTACAAACTCGCTATTACAATCCAGTAGTTACTGGGTTACAAACTCGCTATACCAGTAGTTACATTACAATCCAGTAGTTACTGGGTTACAAACTCGCTATTACAATCCAGTAGTTACTGGGTTACAAACTCCCCATTACAATCCAGTAGTTACTGGGTTACAAACTTGCCATTTCAATCCAGTAGTTACTGGGTTACAAATGCGCCATTACAATCCAGTAGTTACTGGGTTACAAACTCGCTATTACAATCCAGTAGTTACTGGGTTACAAACTCGCCATTACAATCCAGTAGTTACTGGGTTACAAACTCGCCATTACAATCCAGTAGTTACTGGGTTACAAACTCGCCATTACAATCCAGTAGTTACTGGGTTACAAACTCGCCATTACAATCCAGTAGTTACTGGGTTACAAACTCGCCATTACAATCCAGTAGTTACTGGGTTACAAACTCGCTATTACAATCCAGTAGTTACTGGGTTACAAACTCGCTATTACAATCCAGTAGTTACTGGGTTACAAACTCGCCATTACAATCCAGTAGTTACTGGGTTACAAACTCGCCATTACAATCCAGTAGTTACTGGGTTACAAACTCGCTATTACAATCCAGTAGTTACTGGGTTACAAACTCGCTAGTACAATCCAGTAGTTACTGGGTTACAAACTCACCATTACAATCCAGTAGTTACTGGGTTACAAACTCGCCATTACAATCCAGTAGTTACTGGGTTACAAACTCCATTACAATCCAGTAGTTACTGGGTTACAAACTCGCCATTACAATCCAGTAGTTACTGGGTTACAAACTCGCCATTACAATCCCAGCGACCCTGGGTCTCTGTTTCGCTGGATTCAAACACCCAGCGAACCTGGGTCTCTGGATCGCTGATTACAAGACCAAGCGACCCTGGGTCTCTGGGTCGCTGATTCAAAGACCCAGCGATCCTGGGTCTCTGGGTCGCTGGATTCAAATACCCGGCGACCCTAGTTTTCTGGGTCGCTGGATTTAAAGACCCAGCGACCCTGGGTCTCTGGTTCGCTTCATTCACAGACCCACCGACCCTGGGTCTCTGGGACAAAGGATTCAAACTCCAGCGACCCTGGTTCTGGGTCTCTGGATTCATCGACCCTACATTACAATCCAGTAGTTACTGGGTTTCAAACTCGCCATTACAATCCAGTAGTCGCTGGGTTACAAACTAGTACTCCCCATTGTATTCCAGTAGTTACTGGGTTATAAACTTGCCATTTCAATCCAGTAGTTACTGGGTTACAAATGCGCCATTACAATCCAGTAGTTACTGGGTTACAAACTCGCCATTACAATCCAGTAGTTACTGGGTTACAAAGTGGCCATTACAATCCAGTAGTTACTGGGTTACAAACTCGCCATTACAATCCAGTAGTTACTGGGTTACAAACTCGCTATTACAATACAGTAGTTACTGGGTTACAAACTCGCCATTACAATCCAGTAGTTACTGAGTTAAAAACTCGCCATTACAATCCAGTAGTTACTGGGTTACAAAAAACCATTACAATCCAGTAGTTACTGGGTTACAAACTCGCCATTACAATCCAGTAGTTACTGGGTTACAAACTCGCCATTACAATCCAGTAGTTACTGGGTTACAAACTCGCCATTACAATCCAGTAGTTACTGGGTTACAAACTCGCTATTACAATCCAGTAGTTACTGGGTTACAAACTCGCCATTACAATCCAGTAGTTACTGGGTTAAAAACTCGCCATTACAATCCAGTAGTTACTGGGTTACAAAAAACCATTACAATCCAGTAGTTACTGGGTTACAAAATCGCCATTACAATCCAGTAGTTACTGGGTTACAAACTCGGCATTGCAATTATTTAAAGACCCAGCGACCCTGGGTCTCTGGTTCGCTGGATTCAAAGACCCAGAGAACCTAGCGACCCTGGGTCTCAGGGTCGCTGATTCATAGACCCAGCGATCCTGGGTCTCTGGTCGATGGCTTCTAAGACCCAGCGACCCTGGGGCTCTGGGTCGCTGGATTCAAATAACCGGCGACCCCAGCGATCATGTGTCTCTGGGTCGCTTCATTCACAGACCCAGCGACCCTGGGTCTCTGGGTCGCTTCATTCACAGACCCAGCGACCCTGGGTGTTTGAATCCAGCGTCCCAGAGACCCAGCGAACCTGGGTCTCTGTGGGTCTCTGGATTCATCGACCCTACATTACAATCCAGTAGTTACTGGGTTTCAAACTCGCCATTACAATCCAGTAGTCGCTGGGTTACAAACTAGTACTCCCCATTGTATTCCAGTAGTTACTGGGTTACAAACTTGCCATTTCAATCCAGTAGTTACTGGGTTATAAATGCGCCATTACAATCCAGTAGTTACTGGGTTACAAACTCGCTATTACAATCCAGTAGTTACTGGGTTATAAACTCGCCATTACAATCCAGTAGTTTCTGGGTTACAAACTCGCCATTACAATCCAGTAGTTACTGGGTTACAAACTCGCTATTACAATACAGTTGTTACTGGGTTACAAACTCGCTATTACAATACAGTAGTTACTGGGTTACAAACTCGCCATTACAATCCAGTAGTTACTGGGTTAAAAACTCGCCATTACAATCCAGTAGTTACTGGGTTACAAAAAACCATTACAATCCAGTAGTTAGTGGGTTACAAATTCGCCATTACAATCCAGTAGTTACTGGGTTACAAACTCGGCATTGCAATGATTTTAAAGACCCAGCGATCCTGGGTCTCTGGTTCGCTGGATTCAAAGACCCAGCGACCCTGGGTCTCTGGTATCGCTGGATTCAAAGACCCAGCGACCCGATCCTGGGTCTCTGGGTCGCTGGATTCAAAGACCCAGCGACCCTGGGTCTCTGGGTCGCTGGATTTGAAGGCCAAACGACCCTGGGTCTCTGGGTCGCTGGATTTAAAGACCCAGCGACCCTGGGTCTCTGGGTCGCTGGATTCACAGACCCAGCGACCCTGGGTCTCTGGGACGCTGGATTCAAACACCCAGCGAACGTGGGTCTCTGGGTCGCTTGATTCAAAGACTCAGCGACCCTGGGTCTCTGGATTCATCGACCCTACATTACAATCCAGTAGTTACTGGGTTATAAACTTGCCATTACAATCCAGTAGTTACTGGGTTAAAAACTCGCCATTACAATCCAGTAGTTACTGGGTTACAAAAAACCATTACAATCCAGTAGTTAGTGGGTTACAAATTCGCCATTACAATCCAGTAGTTACTGGGTTACAAACTCGGCATTACAATAATTCAAAGACCCAGCGACCATGTGTCTCTGGTTCGCTGGATTCAAAGACCCAGCGACCCTGGTCGCTGGATTCAAAGACCGAGCGACCCTGGGTCGCTGGATTCAAAGATCCAGCGACCCTGCGTCTCTGGGTCGCTGGATTCAAAGACCCAGCGACCCTAGGTCGCTGGGTCGCTGGATTCAAAGACTAATCGAAGCTGCGTCTCTGTGTCGCTGGATTCAATGACCCAGCGATCCTGGGTCTCTAGTTCGCTGGATTCAAAGACCAGCGACCCTGGGTCTCTGGTCGCTGGATTCAAAGATCCAGCGACCCTGGGTCTCTGAGTCGCTGGATTCAAAGACCAAGCGACCCTGTGTCGCTGGATTCAAAGACCCAGCGACCCTGGGTCTCTTGGGTCTCTGGGTCGCTTGATTCAAAGACCCAGCGACCCTGGGTCTCTGGGTCGCTGGATTCAAAGACCCAGCGAACCTGGGTCTCTGGGTCGCTGGATTCAAAGACCCAGCGATCCTGGGTCTCTAGTCCAGCTGGATCCAAAGACCCAGCGACCCTGGGTCTCTGTGGGTCGCTGGATTCAAAGATCCAGCGACCCTGGGTCTCTGAGTCGCTGGATTCAAAGACCAAGCGACCCTGTGGCGCTGGATTCAAAGACCAAGCGATCCTGGGTCTCTTGGGTCTCTGGGTCGCTTGATTCAAAGACCCAGCGACCCTGGGTCTCTGGGTCGCTGGATTCAAAGACCCAGCGAACCTGGTTCTCTGCATTACAATCCAGTAGTTACTGGGTTACAACTCGCTATTACAATACAGTTGTTACTGGGTTACAAACTCGCCATTACAATCCATTAGTTACTGGGTTAAAAACTCGCCATTACAATCCAGTAGTTACTGGGTTACAAAAAACCATTACAATCCAGTAGTTAGTGGGTTACAAATTCGCCATTACAATCCAGTAGTTACTGGGTTACAAACTCGGCATTGCAATGATTTAAAGACCCAGCGATCCTGGGTCTCTGGTTCGCTGGAGTCAAAGACCCAGCGAACCTGGGTCTCTGTATCGCTGGATTCAAAGACCCAGCGACCCCAGCGATCCTGGGTCTCTGGGTCGCTGGAATCAAAGACCCAGCGACCCTGGGTCTCTGGGTCGCTGGATTGAAGGCCAAACGACCCTGGACTCTGGGTCGCCGGATTTAAAGACCCAGCGACCCTGGGTCTCTGGGTCGCTGGATTCAAAGACCCAGCGACCCTGGGTCTCTGGGTCACTTCATTCACAGACCCAGCGACCCTGGGTCTCTGGGACGCTGGATTCAAACACCCAGCGAACGTGGGTCTCTGGGTCGCTTGATTCAAAGACTCAGCGACCCTGGGTCTCTGGATTCATCGACCCTACATTACAATCCAGTAGTTACTGGGTTATAAACTTGCCATTACAATCCAGTAGTTACTGGGTTAAAAACTCGCCATTACAATCCAGTAGTTACTGGGTTACAAAAAACCATTACAATCCAGTAGTTAGTGGGTTACAAATTCGCCATTACAATCCAGTAGTTACTGGGTTACAAACTCGGCATTACAATAATTCAAAGACCCAGCGACCATGTGTCTCTGGTTCGCTGGATTCAAAGACCCAGCGACCCTGTGTCGCTGGATTCAAAGACCCAGCGAGGGTCGCTGGATTCAAAGACGCAGCGATCCTGGTCGCTGGATTCAAAGACCGAGCGACCCTGGGTCGCTGGATTCAAAGATCCAGCGACCCTGCGTCTCTGGGTCGCTGGATTCAAAGACCAATCGAAGCTGCGTCTCTGTGTCGCTGGATTCAAAGACCCAGCGATCCTGGGTCTCTAGTTCGCTGGATTCAAAGACCCAGCGACCCTGGGTCTCTGGGTCGCTGGATTCAAAGATCCAGCGACCCTGGGTATCTGAGTCGCTGGATTCAAAGACCAAGCGACCCTTTGTCGCTGGATTCAAAGACCCAGCGACCCTGGGTCTCTGGGTCGCTGGATTCAAAGACCCAGCGACCCTGGGTCTCTGGGTCGCTTGATTCAAAGACCCATCGACCCTAGGTCTCTGGGTCGCTTCATTCACAGACCCAGCGACCCTGGGTGTTTGAATCCAGCGTCCCAGAGACCCAGCGAACCTGGGTCTCTGTGGGTCTCTGGATTCATCGACCCTACATTACAATCCAGTAGTTACTGGGTTTCAAACTCGCCATTACAATCCAGTAGTTGCTGGGTTACAAACTAGTACTCCCCATTGTATTCCAGTAGTTACTGGGTTATAAACTTGCCATTTCAATCCAGTAGTTACTGGGTTATAAATGCGCCATTACAATCCAGTAGTTACTGGGTTACAAACTCGCTATTACAATCCAGTAGTTACTGGGTTATAAAGTGGCCATTACAATCCAGTAGTTTCTGGGTTACAAACTCGCCATTACAATCCAGTAGTTACTGGGTTACAAACTCGCTATTACAATAATTCAAAGACCCAGCGACCATGTGTCTCTGGTTCGCTGGATTCAAAGACCCAGCGACCCTGGTCGCTGGATTCAAAGACCGAGCGACCCTGGGTCGCTGGATTCAAAGATCCAGCGACCCTGCGTCTCTGGGTCGCTGGATTCAAAGACCCAGCGACCCTAGGTCGCTGGGTCGCTGGATTCAAAGACTAATCGAAGCTGCGTCTCTGTGTCGCTGGATTCAATGACCCAGCGATCCTGGGTCTCTAGTTCGCTGGATTCAAAGACCCAGCGACCCTGGGTCTCTGGGTCGCTGGATTCAAAGATCCAGCGACCCTGGGTCTCTGAGTCGCTGGATTCAAAGACCAAGCGACCCTGTGTCGCTGGATTCAAAGACCCAGCGACCCTGGGTCTCTTGGGTCTCTGGGTCGCTTGATTCAAAGACCCAGCGACCCTGGGTCTCTGGGTCGCTGGATTCAAAGACCCAGCGAACCTGGGTCTCTGGGTCGCTGGATTCAAAGACCCAGCGATCCTGGGTCTCTAGTTCGCTGGATTCAAAGACCCAGCGACCCTGGGTCTCTGGGTCGCTGGATTCAAAGATCCAGCGACCCTGGGTCTCTGGGGTCTCTGGGTCGCTTCATTCACAGACCCAGCGACCCTGGGTCTCTGGGACGCTGGATTCAAACACCCAGCGAACGTGGGTCTCTGGGTCGCTTGATTCAAAGACTCAGCGACCCTGGGTCTCTGGATTCATCGACCCTACATTACAATCCAGTAGTTACTGGGTTATAAACTTGCCATTACAATCCAGTAGTTACTGGGTTAAAAACTCGCCATTACAATCCAGTAGTTACTGGGTTACAAAAAACCATTACAATCCAGTAGTTAGTGGGTTACAAATTCGCCATTACAATCCAGTAGTTACTGGGTTACAAACTCGGCATTACAATAATTCAAAGACCCAGCGACCATGTGTCTCTGGTTCGCTGGATTCAAAGACCCAGCGACCCTGTGTCGCTGGATTCAAAGACCCAGCGAGGGTCGCTGGATTCAAAGACGCAGCGATCCTGGTCGCTGGATTCAAAGACCGAGCGACCCTGGGTCGCTGGATTCAAAGATCCAGCGACCCTGCGTCTCTGGGTCGCTGGATTCAAAGACCCAGCGACCCTGGGTCGCTGGGTCGCTGGATTCAAAGACCAATCGAAGCTGCGTCTCTGTGTCGCTGGATTCAAAGACCCAGCGATCCTGGGTCTCTAGTTCGCTGGATTCAAAGACCCAGCGACCCTGGGTCTCTGGGTCGCTGGATTCAAAGATCCAGCGACCCTGGGTATCTGAGTCGCTGGATTCAAAGACCAAGCGACCCTTTGTCGCTGGATTCAAAGACCCAGCGACCCTGGGTCTCTGGGTCGCTGGATTCAAAGACCCAGCGACCCTGGGTCTCTGGGTCGCTTGATTCAAAGACCCATCGACCCTGGGTCTCTGGGTCGCTTCATTCACAGACCCAGCGACCCTGGGTGTTTGAATCCAGCGTCCCAGAGACCCAGCGAACCTGGGTCTCTGTGGGTCTCTGGATTCATCGACCCTACATTACAATCCAGTAGTTACTGGGTTTCAAACTCGCCATTACAATCCAGTAGTTGCTGGGTTACAAACTAGTACTCCCCATTGTATTCCAGTAGTTACTGGGTTATAAACTTGCCATTTCAATCCAGTAGTTACTGGGTTATAAATGCGCCATTACAATCCAGTAGTTACTGGGTTACAAACTCGCTATTACAATCCAGTAGTTACTGGGTTATAAAGTGGCCATTACAATCCAGTAGTTTCTGGGTTACAAACTCGCCATTACAATCCAGTAGTTACTGGGTTACAAACTCGCTATTACAATACAGTTGTTACTGGGTTACAAACTCGCCATTACAATCCATTAGTTACTGGGTTAAAAACTCGCCATTACAATCCAGTAGTTACTGGGTTACAAAAAACCATTACAATCCAGTAGTTAGTGGGTTACAAATTCGCCATTACAATCCAGTAGTTACTGGGTTACAAACTCGGCATTGCAATGATTTAAAGACCCAGCGATCCTGGGTCTCTGGTTCGCTGGAGTCAAAGACCCAGCGAACCTGGGTCTCTGTATCGCTGGATTCAAAGACCCAGCGACCCCAGCGATCCTGGGTCTCTGGGTCGCTGGAATCAAAGACCCAGCGACCCTGGGTCTCTGGGTCGCTGGATTTGAAGGCCAAACGACCCTGGGACTCTGGGTCGCCGGATTTAAAGACCCAGCGACCCTGGGTCTCTGGGTCGCTGGATTCAAAGACCCAGCGACCCTGGGTCTCTGGGTCACTTCATTCACAGACCCAGCGACCCTGGGTCTCTGGGACGCTGGATTCAAACACCCAGCGAACGTGGGTCTCTGGGTCGCTTGATTCAAAGACTCAGCGACCCTGGGTCTCTGGATTCATCGACCCTACATTACAATCCAGTAGTTACTGGGTTATAAACTTGCCATTACAATCCAGTAGTTACTGGGTTAAAAACTCGCCATTACAATCCAGTAGTTACTGGGTTACAAAAAACCATTACAATCCAGTAGTTAGTGGGTTACAAATTCGCCATTACAATCCAGTAGTTACTGGGTTACAAACTCGGCATTACAATCCAGTAGTTGCTGGGTTACAAACTAGTACTCCCCATTGTATTCCAGTAGTTACTGGGTTATAAACTTGCCATTTCAATCCAGTAGTTACTGGGTTATAAATGCGCCATTACAATCCAGTAGTTACTGGGTTACAAACTCGCTATTACAATCCAGTAGTTACTGGGTTATAAAGTGGCCATTACAATCCAGTAGTTTCTGGGTTACAAACTCGCCATTACAATCCAGTAGTTACTGGGTTACAAACTCGCTATTACAATACAGTTGTTACTGGGTTACAAACTCGCCATTACAATCCATTAGTTACTGGGTTAAAAACTCGCCATTACAATCCAGTAGTTACTGGGTTACAAAAAACCATTACAATCCAGTAGTTAGTGGGTTACAAATTCGCCATTACAATCCAGTAGTTACTGGGTTACAAACTCGGCATTACAATAATTCAAAGACCCAGCGACCATGTGTCTCTGGTTCGCTGGATTCAAAGACCCAGCGACCCTGGTCGCTGGATTCAAAGACCGAGCGACCCTGGGTCGCTGGATTCAAAGATCCAGCGACCCTGCGTCTCTGGGTCGCTGGATTCAAAGACCCAGCGACCCTAGGTCGCTGGGTCGCTGGATTCAAAGACTAATCGAAGCTGCGTCTCTGTGTCGCTGGATTCAATGACCCAGCGATCCTGGGTCTCTAGTTCGCTGGATTCAAAGACCCAGCGACCCTGGGTCTCTGGGTCGCTGGATTCAAAGATCCAGCGACCCTGGGTCTCTGAGTCGCTGGATTCAAAGACCAAGCGACCCTGTGTCGCTGGATTCAAAGACCCAGCGACCCTGGGTCTCTTGGGTCTCTGGGTCGCTTGATTCAAAGACCCAGCGACCCTGGGTCTCTGGGTCGCTGGATTCAAAGACCCAGCGAACCTGGGTCTCTGGGTCGCTGGATTCAAAGACCCAGCGATCCTGGGTCTCTAGTTCGCTGGATTCAAAGACCCAGCGACCCTGGGTCTCTGGGTCGCTGGATTCAAAGATCCAGCGACCCTGGGTCTCTGGGGTCTCTGGGTCGCTTCATTCACAGACCCAGCGACCCTGGGTCTCTGGGACGCTGGATTCAAACACCCAGCGAACGTGGGTCTCTGGGTCGCTTGATTCAAAGACTCAGCGACCCTGGGTCTCTGGATTCATCGACCCTACATTACAATCCAGTAGTTACTGGGTTATAAACTTGCCATTACAATCCAGTAGTTACTGGGTTAAAAACTCGCCATTACAATCCAGTAGTTACTGGGTTACAAAAAACCATTACAATCCAGTAGTTAGTGGGTTACAAATTCGCCATTACAATCCAGTAGTTACTGGGTTACAAACTCGGCATTACAATAATTCAAAGACCCAGCGACCATGTGTCTCTGGTTCGCTGGATTCAAAGACCCAGCGACCCTGTGTCGCTGGATTCAAAGACCCAGCGAGGGTCGCTGGATTCAAAGACGCAGCGATCCTGGTCGCTGGATTCAAAGACCGAGCGACCCTGGGTCGCTGGATTCAAAGATCCAGCGACCCTGCGTCTCTGGGTCGCTGGATTCAAAGACCCAGCGACCCTGGGTCGCTGGGTCGCTGGATTCAAAGACCAATCGAAGCTGCGTCTCTGTGTCGCTGGATTCAAAGACCCAGCGATCCTGGGTCTCTAGTTCGCTGGATTCAAAGACCCAGCGACCCTGGGTCTCTGGGTCGCTGGATTCAAAGATCCAGCGACCCTGGGTATCTGAGTCGCTGGATTCAAAGACCAAGCGACCCTTTGTCGCTGGATTCAAAGACCCAGCGACCCTGGGTCTCTGGGTCGCTGGATTCAAAGACCCAGCGACCCTGGGTCTCTGGGTCGCTTGATTCAAAGACCCATCGACCCTGGGTCTCTGGGTCGCTTCATTCACAGACCCAGCGACCCTGGGTGTTTGAATCCAGCGTCCCAGAGACCCAGCGAACCTGGGTCTCTGTGGGTCTCTGGATTCATCGACCCTACATTACAATCCAGTAGTTACTGGGTTTCAAACTCGCCATTACAATCCAGTAGTTGCTGGGTTACAAACTAGTACTCCCCATTGTATTCCAGTAGTTACTGGGTTATAAACTTGCCATTTCAATCCAGTAGTTACTGGGTTATAAATGCGCCATTACAATCCAGTAGTTACTGGGTTACAAACTCGCTATTACAATCCAGTAGTTACTGGGTTATAAAGTGGCCATTACAATCCAGTAGTTTCTGGGTTACAAACTCGCCATTACAATCCAGTAGTTACTGGGTTACAAACTCGCTATTACAATACAGTTGTTACTGGGTTACAAACTCGCCATTACAATCCATTAGTTACTGGGTTAAAAACTCGCCATTACAATCCAGTAGTTACTGGGTTACAAAAAACCATTACAATCCAGTAGTTAGTGGGTTACAAATTCGCCATTACAATCCAGTAGTTACTGGGTTACAAACTCGGCATTGCAATGATTTAAAGACCCAGCGATCCTGGGTCTCTGGTTCGCTGGAGTCAAAGACCCAGCGAACCTGGGTCTCTGTATCGCTGGATTCAAAGACCCAGCGACCCCAGCGATCCTGGGTCTCTGGGTCGCTGGAATCAAAGACCCAGCGACCCTGGGTCTCTGGGTCGCTGGATTTGAAGGCCAAACGACCCTGGGACTCTGGGTCGCCGGATTTAAAGACCCAGCGACCCTGGGTCTCTGGGTCGCTGGATTCAAAGACCCAGCGACCCTGGGTCTCTGGGTCACTTCATTCACAGACCCAGCGACCCTGGGTCTCTGGGACGCTGGATTCAAACACCCAGCGAACGTGGGTCTCTGGGTCGCTTGATTCAAAGACTCAGCGACCCTGGGTCTCTGGATTCATCGACCCTACATTACAATCCAGTAGTTACTGGGTTATAAACTTGCCATTACAATCCAGTAGTTACTGGGTTAAAAACTCGCCATTACAATCCAGTAGTTACTGGGTTACAAAAAACCATTACAATCCAGTAGTTAGTGGGTTACAAATTCGCCATTACAATCCAGTAGTTACTGGGTTACAAACTCGGCATTACAATAATTCAAAGACCCAGCGACCATGTGTCTCTGGTTCGCTGGATTCAAAGACCCAGCGACCCTGTGTCGCTGGATTCAAAGACCCAGCGAGGGTCGCTGGATTCAAAGACGCAGCGATCCTGGTCGCTGGATTCAAAGACCGAGCGACCCTGGGTCGCTGGATTCAAAGATCCAGCGACCCTGCGTCTCTGGGTCGCTGGATTCAAAGACCAATCGAAGCTGCGTCTCTGTGTCGCTGGATTCAAAGACCCAGCGATCCTGGGTCTCTAGTTCGCTGGATTCAAAGACCCAGCGACCCTGGGTCTCTGGGTCGCTGGATTCAAAGATCCAGCGACCCTGGGTATCTGAGTCGCTGGATTCAAAGACCAAGCGACCCTTTGTCGCTGGATTCAAAGACCCAGCGACCCTGGGTCTCTGGGTCGCTGGATTCAAAGACCCAGCGACCCTGGGTCTCTGGGTCGCTTGATTCAAAGACCCATCGACCCTGGGTCTCTGGGTCGCTTCATTCACAGACCCAGCGACCCTGGGTGTTTGAATCCAGCGTCCCAGAGACCCAGCGAACCTGGGTCTCTGTGGGTCTCTGGATTCATCGACCCTACATTACAATCCAGTAGTTACTGGGTTTCAAACTCGCCATTACAATCCAGTAGTTGCTGGGTTACAAACTAGTACTCCCCATTGTATTCCAGTAGTTACTGGGTTATAAACTTGCCATTTCAATCCAGTAGTTACTGGGTTATAAATGCGCCATTACAATCCAGTAGTTACTGGGTTACAAACTCGCTATTACAATCCAGTAGTTACTGGGTTATAAAGTGGCCATTACAATCCAGTAGTTTCTGGGTTACAAACTCGCCATTACAATCCAGTAGTTACTGGGTTACAAACTCGCTATTACAATACAGTTGTTACTGGGTTACAAACTCGCCATTACAATCCATTAGTTACTGGGTTAAAAACTCGCCATTACAATCCAGTAGTTACTGGGTTACAAAAAACCATTACAATCCAGTAGTTAGTGGGTTACAAATTCGCCATTACAATCCAGTAGTTACTGGGTTACAAACTCGGCATTACAATAATTCAAAGACCCAGCGACCATGTGTCTCTGGTTCGCTGGATTCAAAGACCCAGCGACCCTGGTCGCTGGATTCAAAGACCGAGCGACCCTGGGTCGCTGGATTCAAAGATCCAGCGACCCTGCGTCTCTGGGTCGCTGGATTCAAAGACCCAGCGACCCTAGGTCGCTGGGTCGCTGGATTCAAAGACTAATCGAAGCTGCGTCTCTGTGTCGCTGGATTCAATGACCCAGCGATCCTGGGTCTCTAGTTCGCTGGATTCAAAGACCCAGCGACCCTGGGTCTCTGGGTCGCTGGATTCAAAGATCCAGCGACCCTGGGTCTCTGAGTCGCTGGATTCAAAGACCAAGCGACCCTGTGTCGCTGGATTCAAAGACCCAGCGACCCTGGGTCTCTTGGGTCTCTGGGTCGCTTGATTCAAAGACCCAGCGACCCTGGGTCTCTGGGTCGCTGGATTCAAAGACCCAGCGAACCTGGGTCTCTGGGTCGCTGGATTCAAAGACCCAGCGATCCTGGGTCTCTAGTTCGCTGGATTCAAAGACCCAGCGACCCTGGGTCTCTGGGTCGCTGGATTCAAAGATCCAGCGACCCTGGGTCTCTGAGTCGCTGGATTCAAAGACCAAGCGACCCTGTGTCGCTGGATTCAAAGACCAAGCGACCCTGGGTCTCTTGGGTCTCTGGGTCGCTTGATTCAAAGACCCAGCGACCCTGGGTCTCTGGGTCGCTGGATTCAAAGACCCAGCGAACCTGGGTCTCTGGGTCGCTGGATTCTAAGACGCAGCGACCCTGGGGCTCTGGGTCGCTGGATTCAAAGACCCGGCGACCCTGGGTCTCTGGGGTCTCTGGGTCGCTTCATTCACAGACCCAGCGACCCTGGGTCTCTGGGACGCTGGATTCAAACACCCAGCGAACGTGGGTCTCTGGGTCGCTTGATTCAAAGACTCAGCGACCCTGGGTCTCTGGATTCATCGACCCTACATTACAATCCAGTAGTTACTGGGTTATAAACTTGCCATTACAATCCAGTAGTTACTGGGTTAAAAACTCGCCATTACAATCCAGTAGTTACTGGGTTACAAAAAACCATTACAATCCAGTAGTTAGTGGGTTACAAATTCGCCATTACAATCCAGTAGTTACTGGGTTACAAACTCGGCATTACAATAATTCAAAGACCCAGCGACCATGTGTCTCTGGTTCGCTGGATTCAAAGACCCAGCGACCCTGTGTCGCTGGATTCAAAGACCCAGCGAGGGTCGCTGGATTCAAAGACGCAGCGATCCTGGTCGCTGGATTCAAAGACCGAGCGACCCTGGGTCGCTGGATTCAAAGATCCAGCGACCCTGCGTCTCTGGGTCGCTGGATTCAAAGACCCAGCGACCCTGGGTCGCTGGGTCGCTGGATTCAAAGACCAATCGAAGCTGCGTCTCTGTGTCGCTGGATTCAAAGACCCAGCGATCCTGGGTCTCTAGTTCGCTGGATTCAAAGACCCAGCGACCCTGGGTCTCTGGGTCGCTGGATTCAAAGATCCAGCGACCCTGGGTATCTGAGTCGCTGGATTCAAAGACCAAGCGACCCTTTGTCGCTGGATTCAAAGACCCAGCGACCCTGGGTCTCTGGGTCGCTGGATTCAAAGACCCAGCGACCCTGGGTCTCTGGGTCGCTTGATTCAAAGACCCATCGACCCTGGGTCTCTGGGTCGCTTCATTCACAGACCCAGCGACCCTGGGTGTTTGAATCCAGCGTCCCAGAGACCCAGCGAACCTGGGTCTCTGTTGGTCTCTGGATTCATCGACCCTACATTACAATCCAGTAGTTACTGGGTTTCAAACTCGCCATTACAATCCAGTAGTTGCTGGGTTACAAACTAGTACTCCCCATTGTATTCCAGTAGTTACTGGGTTATAAACTTGCCATTTCAATCCAGTAGTTACTGGGTTATAAATGCGCCATTACAATCCAGTAGTTACTGGGTTACAAACTCGCTATTACAATCCAGTAGTTACTGGGTTATAAAGTGGCCATTACAATCCAGTAGTTTCTGGGTTACAAACTCGCCATTACAATCCAGTAGTTACTGGGTTACAAACTCGCTATTACAATACAGTTGTTACTGGGTTACAAACTCGCCATTACAATCCATTAGTTACTGGGTTAAAAACTCGCCATTACAATCCAGTAGTTACTGGGTTACAAAAAACCATTACAATCCAGTAGTTAGTGGGTTACAAATTCGCCATTACAATCCAGTAGTTACTGGGTTACAAACTCGGCATTGCAATGATTTAAAGACCCAGCGATCCTGGGTCTCTGGTTCGCTGGAGTCAAAGACCCAGCGAACCTGGGTCTCTGTATCGCTGGATTCAAAGACCCAGCGACCCCAGCGATCCTGGGTCTCTGGGTCGCTGGAATCAAAGACCCAGCGACCCTGGGTCTCTGGGTCGCTGGATTTGAAGGCCAAACGACCCTGGGACTCTGGGTCGCCGGATTTAAAGACCCAGCGACCCTGGGTCTCTGGGTCGCTGGATTCAAAGACCCAGCGACCCTGGGTCTCTGGGTCACTTCATTCACAGACCCAGCGACCCTGGGTCTCTGGGACGCTGGATTCAAACACCCAGCGAACGTGGGTCTCTGGGTCGCTTGATTCAAAGACTCAGCGACCCTGGGTCTCTGGATTCATCGACCCTACATTACAATCCAGTAGTTACTGTGTTATAAACTTGCCATTACAATCCAGTAGTTACTGGGTTAAAAACTCGCCATTACAATCCAGTAGTTACTGGGTTACAAAAAACCATTACAATCCAGTAGTTAGTGGGTTACAAATTCGCCATTACAATCCAGTAGTTACTGGGTTACAAACTCGGCATTACAATAATTCAAAGACCCAGCGACCATGTGTCTCTGGTTCGCTGGATTCAAAGACCCAGCGACCCTGGTCGCTGGATTCAAAGACCGAGCGACCCTGGGTCGCTGGATTCAAAGATCCAGCGACCCTGCGTCTCTGGGTCGCTGGATTCAAAGACCCAGCGACCCTAGGTCGCTGGGTCGCTGGATTCAAAGACTAATCGAAGCTGCGTCTCTGTGTCGCTGGATTCAAAGACCCAGCGATCCTGGGTCTCTAGTTCGCTGGATTCAAAGACCCAGCGACCCTGGGTCTCTGGGTCGCTGGATTCAAAGATCCAGCGACCCTGGGTCTCTGAGTCGCTGGATTCAAAGACCAAGCGACCCTGTGTCGCTGGATTCAAAGACCCAGCGACCCTGGGTCTCTTGGGTCTCTGGGTCGCTTGATTCAAAGACCCAGCGACCCTGGGTCTCTGGGTCGCTGGATTCAAAGACCCAGCGAACCTGGGTCTCTGGGTCGCTGGATTCAAAGACCCAGCGATCCTGGGTCTCTAGTTCGCTGGATTCAAAGACCCAGCGACCCTGGGTCTCTGGGTCGCTGGATTCAAAGATCCAGCGACCCTGGGTCTCTGAGTCGCTGGATTCAAAGACCAAGCGACCCTGTGTCGCTGGATTCAAAGACCCAGCGACCCTGGGTCTCTTGGGTCTCTGGGTCGCTTGATTCAAAGACCCAGCGACCCTGGGTCTCTGGGTCGCTGGATTCAAAGACCCAGCGAACCTGGGTCTCTGGGTCGCTGGATTCTAAGACGCAGCGACCCTGGGGCTCTGGGTCGCTGGATTCAAAGACCCGGCGACCCTGGGTCTCTGGGGTCTCTGGGTCGCTTCATTCACAGACCCAGCGACCCTGGGTCTCTGGGACGCTGGATTCAAACACCCAGCGAACGTGGGTCTCTGGGTCGCTTGATTCAAAGACTCAGCGACCCTGGGTCTCTGGATTCATCGACCCTACATTACAATCCAGTAGTTACTGGGTTATAAACTTGCCATTACAATCCAGTAGTTACTGGGTTAAAAACTCGCCATTACAATCCAGTAGTTACTGGGTTACAAAAAACCATTACAATCCAGTAGTTAGTGGGTTACAAATTCGCCATTACAATCCAGTAGTTACTGGGTTACAAACTCTGCATTACAATAATTCAAAGACCCAGCGACCATGTGTCTCTGGTTCGCTGGATTCAAAGACCCAGCGACCCTGTGTCGCTGGATTCAAAGACCCAGCGAGGGTCGCTGGATTCAAAGACGCAGCGATCCTGGTCGCTGGATTCAAAGACCGAGCGACCCTGGGTCGCTGGATTCAAAGATCCAGCGACCCTGCGTGTCTGGGTCGCTGGATTCAAAGACCCAGCGACCCTGGGTCGCTGGGTCGCTGGATTCAAAGACCAATCGAAGCTGCGTCTCTGTGTCGCTGGATTCAAAGACCCAGCGATCCTGGGTCTCTGGGTCGCTGGATTCAAAGACCCAGCGAACCTGGGTCTCTGGGTCGCTGGATTCTAAGACGCAGCGACCCTGGGGCTCTGGGTCGCTGGATTCAAAGACCCGGCGACACTGGGTCTCTGGGTCGCTGGATTTAAAGACCCAGGAACCCTCGGTCTCTGGGTCGCTTCATTCACAGACCCAGCGACCTTGGGTCTCTGGGACGCTGGATTCAAACACCCAGCGACCCTGGGTCTCTGGGTCGCTTGATTCAAAGACTCAGCGACCCTGGGTCTCTGGATTCATCGACCCTACATTACAATCCAGTAGTTACTGGGTTACAAACTCGCCATTACAATCCAGTAGTTGCTGGGTTAGAAACTCCCCATTGTATTCCAGTAGTTACTGGGTTACAAACTTGCCATTTCAATCCAGTAGTTACTGGGTTATAAATGCGCCATTACAATCCAGTAGTTACTGGGTTACAAAATCGCTATTACAATACAGTAGTTACTGGGTTACAAACTCGCTATTACAATACAGTAGTTACTGGGTTACAAACTCGCCATTACAATCCAGTAGTTACTGGGTTTCAAACTCGCCATTACAATGATTCAAAGACCCAGCGACCCTGGGTCTCTGGGTCGCTGGATTCAAAGACCCAGCGACCCAGGGTCTCTGGGTCGCTGGAGTCAAAGACCTAGCGACCCTGCACGGTCTCTAGTTCGCTGGATTCTAAGACCCAGCGATCCAGGGTCTCTGGGTCGCTGGAGTCAAAGACCCAGCGACCCTGGGTGTCAAAGACCCAGCGACCCTGGGTCTCTAGTTCGCTGGATTCAAAGATCCAGCGACCCAGAGACCCAGGGTCGCTGGATCTTTGAATTCAGCGAACTAGAGACCCAGGGTCGCTGGGTCTTTGAGACCCAGGGTCGCTGGGTCTTTGACTCCAGCGACCCAGAGACCCTGGGTCTCTGGGGTCTCTGGGTCGCTGTTTTCAAAGACCCAGCGACCCTGGGTCTCTGTTTTCAAACACCAAGCGGGTAGCTTGGTCTCTCGCTGTATAACTCGCAGTATAGCTCGCATGCAGTATAACTCCCGTGGGTCTCTGGGTCGCTTGATTCACAGACCCAGCGACCCTGGGTCGCTGTATTAAAAGACCCGGCGACCCTTGGGTCTCTTGGTCGCTGGATTCAAAGACCTTTTCTCTTGTCTCTGGATTCAAAGACTCAGCGCCCTGGGTCTCTGGGTCGCTTGATTCACAGAGCCAGCGTCCCTGGGTCTCTCGCAGTATAACTCACAGTATATCTCGCAGTGCAACTCTCGGTCAAAATCACAGTAACTCGCAGTATAATCAAGTCACTTGGGCGCCATCTTGAAAGCGGAGTAGACCCTGGAAACGAGGTTGAACTGAGACGTGTGGGCGCGCAAGCGTTTATGGTACTGCTTACTCCGACAAAACATGACGTGAAAGAACGTCTTTTCGCGTCGCTCTCCACTATCGAAAGCCTGGAACAGTTCCTCAATTTAAACCATTGCAATACAACAAGAACAGAGAGAAAATTATTTTATTAAAATTATTGAACGCATTACTAGATGAATTTGTATGGTAGGGTAGCTGGAAGCTGGCTTATTCGGGCTTATCAGGTCATCAACATTTGCTGCATATTTCTAAATTCTCCCCTTTTATGTTTGTTTTGAGAAGTTGGTAATACATCAAGATAGCATACTCTCCAGTCTCCTTGGCGGTGCGTTCATATGCTAAGGAGAAATTAAATGCCCATCACCGTTGGTGCTACTTCACGTCACATGTAACGATCTCAGGGGCAGGAGTTTTGAATCAATGCTGCTCTTGATGTCAACATACAAATTCTCCTTACTGCCTGGTTTCCACACATTTCTAATAGAATTGGTTGAGAGAGTTAAATTCTACATCAGAACTATTTCACATTGATTTCTCATGACCAGCACGCCTAAATTAGACTAGGAGCAGTCCCTCGTTTTTCTCATGGATAGTCGAGTGGGAGAGCACGCGGGCGCGCGCGAAAATCACCTCGAGGAGACGCGACGCGCGGGGGCGAGAAAAACATTTTTTCGCGCGTGCTCTCCCACTCGACCATCCCTGAGAATAATGAAGGAATGCTTGTAGTTTACGCCTAAATTTGTACAATTTGTTTTACGAGAAATCAGGTGCCTAACTAAACATTTTAAGGATTGAAAAAGTTTATTATTATTACAATGACAAATATTTGTGTTTGTTTCCAGTAGAAAATTCTGTACAGATAGAAGTGTTTTGTGATTACAGCTCTCCGCCATGACCGTGTGGGAGAGTGGAGTCTCCATCACCGCTCTGACAGGCCGCGGGTGTTCTGAATTCCATGTGATATTCACATCTGCTAGGTTCGGAGACCTGCACCACTTCGTTTGTCGAGCCACAACGAAGGTTTATCTGCAATGAAGACGAGAAACAAAATTAGACGTTAGGGAGTAATCACGTTTGTTTTTCCCGCGCCACTTTTGCCGTCCGCCATTTGCCGTTTCTACGTGGAAGTGAGTAGTTTCGCGTTTGTCGTGAACGTGTGAATTATTTTCGATTTTTCTGATGGATTTATTTAACGATTAGAGGAAAAGTAAAGAGAATTATAAACTGCAAGCTGACCGGTGTGAGATTAAGCAACAAAGGGCAAAACAAGACCCTGGCACTACAATAACACTAGCGGCTAGCGTTACCCTAGTGTCAGGTTCACCGCGGTCAAACGCTCGAGCATGCGCAGAGGCGTAAATTCTTCGTGAACTGTTATTTCTGATTGGATACTAAGAATCGGAAATTCTTCGGGGAATTTAACTCTTTCACCCTTGATTCTGTGGACGAAACCCTAGTGTGTGACCATTCAAATGAAAGCTATTGAGCAGTACTTTCACGTGGTACTGTTTGTTTTTGACAATTTTGCGAAATGAAATTCAAGATTTTTTTCCTCAGTTTTGAACATAGGATTCTTGGGAGTGAACGGGTTCAAAGCCAGTGATGACTTACCGTAGCTGATCGACTAGGACCATTCCAGCAGGCCTGTCCTCCAGAATACTTCATACGACTGTACTTGTTCGGTTCTCCTGTCCATTCACCCCAAGTTCTAAAACAAATTTGTTACAAAAACACTGCGTTATGAAATATGAAATACAGTCGAAGCTCCCGTAAGCGGACACCCTCGGGAAGCAGAAAAAGTGTCCGCAACTGGAGCTGACCGCTTACGGGAATGTGTAAATACAGAGTTTGTATGAGCTAGAGTTCAAATTGGGTTTTGTCAAGGCGGCCGTAAGTAGAGCTGTCCGCTTACGAGAGTGTCCGCTCAGAGAACTTCCGCTGTACAGAGTTTGTATGAGCTAGAGTTCAAACGGGATTTTGTCAAGGCGGCCGTAAGTAGAGCTGTCCGCTTACGAGTGTGTCCGCTCAGAGAGCTTGGACTGCAGTACGTAATTACAAGTTGAATCATAGTCTTCGGGTTCAAAAGTGCCTATTTCCCTCCATGCTAACTCCCAGGTCCATAAATGAACCCTCAGTTGAATCTGGTTCAAAGCCTTCAACTGAATCCAAGTCTAAATGTGGCTTAAAAAGAGCTACGTCACGATATTTTAAGTCATTTTGTGATATAAAAAATTATTTTTAAACAGAAGGAAACCTAAAAATAATTGTTTATCAAGGTAGAAAAATACCAAAGAGGTGATAACAAACCAAACAGGAACAAGGATGGTTAAGGATGGAGAAGATTAAGACGGATTGAAAACGTCGAACTTTGCTAGAGCTCTGGCAACACGTTCTCAGTTGCATCCCATCCAGGGGGAGTAGCAGTACTCCTAGTTGCTTCATACTACAGGAACAGGGATAAGCTCCGGCAGTTGTGAGCCAGTTTGGCTTTACTGTTACTGGTACATGGAATACTCACCCTAAAGAAGTCTCTGATCCTCCATCTTTTGGTTGCTGAGAAGCTCTGTCAAATGGGCAAAGTTTGTACAAATACCTGAAAATTATAAAAGATATTTAGCGACAAACTAACTAGTACATCTTGACAATATGAAGTCATTTCTTTGCGACGTTCGGGATCATCTTTAAGTCGAAGGAAAACTCAAAATAATACTTTACTAAGGTAGAAAAACACCAAAGAGGTGATAATAAACAAAACAGGAACAAGGATGGTTACTTTTGGGGAAGATTGAGACGGATTTCGAAAGACAAAATATTTTTTTAAGATGCGCCATCCGTGACGTAGAGTCTTGCGATCATGACGTGAGGTTTGTCACATGTAAATTCGTGTCCTGTTGTGTACGACAGAATTGTGGGCTTGGCGTTATCTACTCACTCTCTGTCGGTGTAATCAAAACATTGTCCTTGAAGCGGGGAAAATTCTTCTTCTTGACCAAGATTCAGATTCAGTGATCTTTCAAGTTCACTAAAAAGAGAAAAAAAAAATTAGGATCCACAACTTTCCTACTCAAATCTCTTAATTTGTTAACATTATACTAAAAACTTGGGAGGTGTTAATCTGCCACGGCATCTAACAAACCTGATTTCTTTCTCTGTTTCTCGTGAAACTGTTTCTGCATCGTTGAATTCCTTTCTGGCATCATCAGCCACTAAAACAAAAAACCATTCCCGTTAAAAATAAAACCTAATGAGCTACAAACTCCACAATGATCATTGATGGCAACGCGGGAAATCTTGCATTATTTAGACTGCAAAACAGTCTCCCTCCCCCCCCCCCCCCCCCCCCCCCCCGAGAGGGGGAGGGGGGGGGGGGGGGGGAGAAAGAGTCGTGCTTGGTTTCACGCTCGCAAAATAATTTTAAGCTTTTTGCTTCTGAAAGCAAATGCAGTGTTTATTTGTTTGGCTGCAAAAGCTTTTTGTTTGTTAATACATGTAGTTTTCGCTTAGAAAAACAAGCCTGTGTTTACACAGAACCCATTATTTCAAATTCCTCTTCTGTTCTATTCGTGCTACCAAGTTGAAATTTTGTGGCTGATCACACAGCAGCAATCTTTATCTAATGATGGGATTTTGAGGCTTGATAAAAATAATTTGAAATTTGTGACGTCACACTTTACCACTCTATTGCTCGCGTTTTTCTCGACTAAAACAGTCGGGGGAAGAAGTGCCAGTTGATGATGAAATAGAGACTGAGCCCGTGGTTTTCCTCCACGAAGTTGCTAAGCAACATGCCAAAACCGGTACTTGTTCCCCCGACTGAAAATATGAACGCTTTTTTGACCCATGACGTCAGTTGAAGCAATAAACAGTGAAATGATGAACATACTCAATACTCTGTTTAAAATATAGTAAATGATTGCAGCAATACCGTTTTATTTTATTTTTATTTAAGTCGAACTCGGTTGTAAATACAATTTACGTTTCTAAAGCCTGATTTTCATATGTCGGGAAAATCCCAGACCATCGGGGATTTTGTTCATTTCCCGACCGTCTCAGACATTCCCGACTTGAGCATTTACCGAGGTTTCAATTTACTGAGGTCCAGTTACCTGACCTTAGTCCCCGGACCTTAGTCCCCGGGCCTTAGTCCTTATACTGGCTCAAATAACCCGAGTTTATCTATCAACAATCATGATCACAATCAAATCGAAATTGTTGGGAACTTTCAAAATGCTCACTTTTATCAGTGCGAAAAGCGATGGCTATTGAAGTCATCCCGTTTAATTTTCTCTTCCTTGAGCGGCAAAATGAACATGTGGCTTAACATTTCAGCGGCTGTTACTTTTGCGGCGCAAGAAAGCGTGAAACGTTATGAACGAGAAGGAATATATGTCCTGCATGCATATGTAATAAACAGTCTACCGGAATTGTTTCTTGTCATTGATCAGTAACGCCATGAGAACGTCTTTTAGAGATTCCCTATTTTAGAAATTCCGCCTTTTAGAGATTCCCTATTTTAGAAATTCCGCCTTTTAGAGATACCCTATTTTAGAGATTCCGCCTGTTAGAGATACCCTATTTTAGAGATTCCGCCTTTTAGAGATTTCCTATTTTAGAGATTCCTTCTTTTAGAGATTCGAATCCTTATTTTAGAGATTCCTCCTTTTAGAGGATTCCCATTCCCGTTCCCGTTCCCCGTTCCCTGTTTTAGAGATAGCCCTGATCACAGGGTCATTACAAATTCTACCTCGGTAAACGTTCTATTGTCTTTGGAGGCATTTACCGAGGTATCAGTTGACGTTTACACTCACGAAAAGTTTACCAAGGTAAGTAAACTCCGCCTCTGATACCGCAGTAAAAGGCTCAAGTGTAAACACGGCATTATGAAAACACAACGAGGTAGATCTGATCTCCAATTGTCTGGAGCCCTGAGTCGGGAATGTCTGGGTCGGTCGGGAAAGAACAAAATCCCCGATAGCTGGGAGTTCGAATTCCGACTTTCGTTGTCATTTAAATTGCAATTAACGTTAACAATGT
The DNA here is from genome assembly GCA_029204205.1 of Desmophyllum pertusum. NCBI lineage: Eukaryota > Metazoa > Cnidaria > Anthozoa > Scleractinia > Caryophylliidae > Desmophyllum > Desmophyllum pertusum. The sequence goes on along the minus strand of MU827797.1, from coordinate 310,954 downwards.
AATATTTTCATTTTTATGGACACCTGTCAGTTTTTGTATGTTCCTGTACTTCAAGAAAGCAGATGGCAATTTGGTAAACATGTATTCACAGGTATTAATTAAATCATTTAACCAGCTCTGTATCTTGTGCGAAGTCGGCCGTCTCCTAATGATACAATTTCACTATAATTTGGTCGATATTTTTTTCTAAAGTTCCGGCTATATAATGAAGGAAGCAGGAGACTCTCTGTACTATTCCTACATCGCTAACTGTGTGTTCAACACCTTCTCATCCTACACCGCCATCATGTTGAACATTTTAACAATCCATGCGATGAGAAAAACGTCGTCGTTGCCAAAAACATTAAAAACATTGCTGCTGAGTCTTGCTGTTTCTGATCTTGGTGTTGGTTTACTGGTTCAACCTTTTTTCGTAGCAAGACTGGTCAAGCTGTTACAAGGACACACTGAAGACATTCTCGCTACCACTGTGTATACGAACATCAGGACTTTATTTTCTTACGCTTCGTTCTTTGGTGTTGTTGCCATGAGTGCAGACAGATTCTTGGCTATTCATGTTCCTCTCAGATACCAGGAACTTGTGACTCACAAGCGTATTGTTGTTGTGGTGATCTCTATATGGGTGTTCAGTGCATTATTTTCATTCATTTTGATGTGGATTCCAATCGCTACATTGTCTATCGTAGTCGCCATTCTTTTTGGCCTTTGTTTCTTTGTTACAACAATAATTTATGGCAGAATTTATTTAGCTGTACGACGCCATACAAACCTAATCCAAGCGCAGCAAGTACAATAAGTAGCACAGAATGGCGAAATGGCAAATGTTGCGAGGCTAAAAAAATATGCCGTCAGTACATTCTACGTATATCTTGTATTTTTACTTTGTTATTTGCCACAGTACTGTAGCTTATTAGTTGCGAGCAGTGAAACAAATACTACCGCTTTATCGAGTTTTGATCTGTATGCATGGACCCTGGTGTTTATTAATTCATCTTTAAATCCCGTTATTTACTGCTGGAAGATGAGACACATTCGACACGCTATCATGGATATACTACGTAATGTATTGCCAAGTAGCGACAAAGCGAACTAACTACAGTTGAACCTCTCTACAACGGCCACCTTGGGGCCGAAATAACTGGCCGTTGTAGAGAGGTGGCCGTTGTAGGGAGGTTTCAATTAGAGTTAAGTGTATGTATAGGTGTACGGTTGGGACGAAAAATCCTGGCCGTCGTAAAGAGGTGGCCGTTAGTGGAGGTTCGACTGTATTTGAAAGGAGCTATGTCACGATATTTTAAGTCATTTTTGCAAAGTGCAAAATCACCGGCCTTCAAATTGAAGAATAATGGTTTCCTTAGGTAGAAAAACACCAAAGAGGTAATAATAAACCAAACAGGAACAAGGATGGATGATTGCGAACGACGAACTTGAACAAAATTGGCCAATTTTTTCAAGATGCACCATCCATGACGTAGTAGCTCCTTTGAAGATCAGTCAGGATCTTTGAATAATTAACTGGGTAAATTAATGTAAACAAGAAGCTTAAAAAGCTTACACTTGGGATTTAATATAGTTTACACTTGCCACAAGGCGACTTCTTTAAGCGACGAAAGCGAGTCGCGAGAACGAAAAACGGACTTTGAGAAAGTCTAGGCCCGGTTGTTCAAAGCAAATAATTTATTATTTTGTATTTTCCGCGAATCTCCCCAATCCCACTCGTAATTTTCACACTCGTTCCAGATCCTTTTCGGACCACCACGTTTTGCCCAACGAACTAGCGCTGAAATACGGACTGTCTTGCAGTCTACAATTTATAAAAGAAACTACAAGCTAAAACACTTAGCTAGTCAAGAATGATTGACATGTTAATAAAGTTGATTGATTGACACTGTCATTTTTTAAGTACCAGTTGAGGGCGAATCCTGTGTCTTAGAATTGCTGAGCCCACGGTTTTCGTCCCAAAGTTGCTAAGCAACACGACCTATCCTTATTGTACCATGCGAGCATGACAATCGGAGTACTTGTGTGTGCTCGCGTGTGCTACGTTTTGATTGGATAATACGAATCGGCAAGTCTTTTAGTCCTTCAACGAAGATTTGCCAAAAGACACTTGTTACCCCGACTGAATTACAGTATGTACCGTTTCTGCTTTTTCTAGAAAAAGAAAAATGTAGCTGTTTGGATACCTTAGCTGAACTTTCAAAATTCAGAAATTTTAGGGATTGAAATCTTTTTACCCGAATTCATGAGCTGAATTTCCGAAAATCCAAGCTCACCTTTTTTTTTTATTACCCAAAACGACATTTTTATCTCTCCGAAAACAAAAGGCATTAATTTTCCCATATTAAGAAAGTTCGAGATGACATTTCCCTAACCGAATATCTGAGGCGATTATAGGCCTTCCGAACAGATATTCCACCGAAATGATCCGTTGTGTACCCCTGACTGTATTTCTAACCAGGCAAAGTTTACTTTTAAACAGACTGCCTCAGTGGTAATAATTTGACTTACCAGAAATTTTTGCTTTAGTTTCTTCATCATATTCGGGCATTTTTAAATCGTCATCTTTGTTAGACTCTGTAACATGATTAACAGTACACAGTATAGTCAGTTTACATGTACGTTCTATTTAGACTAGAAACTTCCTCTAGGTGACTGTGTTGATTAGCTAACTAAGGTCCCCTAAGGTTAGCCTGCGTGCAGACGTCTCCTATTTCCTTGCTTCACTGCACGCAGGCTAATTTTCGTGTGATTACCCCTAATTCAACAAATCACAGCCATAGGTTTCTTTAACCCTTTCACTCCCAGAGTCAAACCTTGATTCAATAATGTGGTTGTAACGTTTGAGTCTGTGGATAAAACCCTAGTGTGTGACCATTCAAATGAAAGCTATTGAGCAGTACTTCCATGTGGTACTGTTTATTATGCTGTACAAGGTGGTTCTACCTTTTCAGTCTGTGGATGAAACCCTAGTGTGTGGCCATTCAAATGAAAGCTATTGAGCAGTACTTTCATGTGGTACTGTTTATTATGCTGTACAAGGTGGTTCTAACGTTTAAGTCTGTGGATGAAACCCTAGTGTGTGACCATTCAAATGAAAGCTATTGAGCAGTACTTTCAAGTGGTGCTGTATGTTTTTGACAATTTTGCAAAATGACATTCAAGTTTTTTCCCTCAGTTTTGAACTTAGCACTATTGGGAGTGAAAGGGTTAAACGTTACTCACCTTCTGTGGATACTTTAGTCACTTTATTCTCCGCTTCCTGTTTAAATTCATCGGACGGCTCATCCCTTTCATCTTCATCTTCCTCCTCCTCGTCATCATCCTCATCACCGGGTACCTCAGGAAGATCTTCATCGTCAAAATTGTCGTCAATCGGAGGAGGAAGAGGAGGTGACTCAGTCGGAGGAGTTTCAGCTAAGGATAGAAAAAATATCATCACTGATCAGTTTCCATCTTCTCACAACGTTTTGTAACACAATTAAGTAGGCAGGTCATGAGAATCAAAATTGCCCAGGACACAAATGTAAAGCGAAATGGTTATGAAGCATGGCAAAGTTCTTTGTTATACGTTTTTGTTCGCTATTTTGGGGGTTGACCGTGCACAAAACCTGACAAAACACAATAGGTGTTTACAAGTGTTCAAGCAACTAACCAATAGAAACGTTCGGTTACGTAATTCATGTATGGTGTATGAGTGCAAAACAAAAGATTGTGCACGGTGGTGGACCTTACAACCTAAATCTTTCCATCTTTGTTTGCTTTTGCCGGGCTTCACAACCATTTCCCTCTATTAACTATGATAATATTATAATTATGTAAATACATCTACATGTAGAACCAAATAAATTTCTAAGAAGTAACTAACTTTATTATCAATGGAAAATGTATATTTTATGTATGAAAAAAAGTTTAATAATATACAACAAACCTTCTGTTGGGTTTTCTTCCCCAACTGGAGTTGGCTCAGGCTGGAATTTTAAAAAGAAACATTACAACAAATTATTTTATTCAAAATGTTTAGAAGTTTGTTGATCATTGATAATGTGCAATGTATTATTTTATTCTATCCAATCAGAAGCTGAGGATATAGTTTTCTCAGCTTCTGATTGGATAGTATGCACGCACGAAATAATGCAATTTCAATAAAAGTGGTCACACTTTTGAGCTCCTTGCTGTAACAATATTGTTTATAAAGGCTGTTCTTTCTTCTTGCAAAGAGTACAGTCAACAGGGTTCAAAATAAAATCACAGCTTTTAGCTTGAATTTGTAGGCTTTTTTTGTCAAGGCTCATTTTTTCCCGGCTGTCAATAATGAATGAGCACGTAGTAGTTGAACTTTTTTTCACTTTCGCGATTTGCGTGTGTGTACTGCTACACTAATTAACGGGAATCTGCCAAGAACCCGTTGCCTAGCACGTGACCAAAATCTTCCTGAATTGAAATTTTACTTTCTTCCTTGAGAAACCTTGAAATTATAAACTGATTTTAAAAACATTTCGCACATATCGCATGCTTTGAACTGCTAAAATAATATCAGCGTCAGAATCTTCATTTAAGTAACGTGTTTCGTTCCAAACAAAGCATCGTGAACGGCTCTCTTTTTTAGGTGTTTGTTCAAGCGTAAAATACCGTCACGCTTCTTCACTCACAAACATGGGAAATCCGTTCTGTCGAGCAATATGAATACAAAACTGACTTTAATTTGAACGAGTGAAAAGTCTTAACAACCGGCACTAAACAAGTTTTTGTGCAAAATAAATATTGATTACATGTGCAGAAACATAAAGTCGGTAACGCAACGGTTTGTCAGACAAACTTGCATGTTTACGTTTCACGCTTGAACAAACGCGTAAAAGAGTTCGTCGTTCACGGTGAACAAGAATTCTCCATTTCAACTTTTGCAGCACGCTTCAAATTTCCAAACCTTTTTCTACTCTTTCTACTCATTTTAAAACGTTTCCAAAAAGCTTTTAAAACATTTCTTGGCTGCTTTATTGTCTGATATGAAATGTTTACTATAACATCTACAGCGACTTTGATTTCAGTTGGCCGATCAAAGTCGATATTTTCTATTTCTTCGGTGAAAAGTCGCCGGCAAGTGTGGTAAAAGTGCCGGCTGCCGCCGGCAGCCGGCTGCTATTTTGAACCCTGGTCAACTTTCTCTTAACACTATGTTGATTATCAACTCGGAGTTGATAAAGGTAAATTAACCGCCGTAGCGAATTTCTAAAAGCTGGCCACCTCTGTATGACGGACACCTCTGTACTTAAGATGGACACTTGGTGTTGGTCCCTACGTGCCATTTTTCAGTCATGTTACTATATCTAAACTCTCTATAAGCGGACACCTCTCTAAGACGGACAGTTTGTGCCGGTCCCGATGGTGTCCGTCTTAGAGAGATTTCACTGTAAGCTGATAACACAAACCTGTTTATGAAGGTATTTGTCTTTGAAAGTGCTCCACAGTCCAGAGAAAAAGTCTTCAATGTCAGACTCCTCATATCCACCAAGCAACTCCTAAGAATTATTATAAAATTATAATAACAAAATATTGAATGATGCAGTACAAACTTTGAGTTGTTTCACTTTAAATACTGTAGTAAATTAAACAAGTCTCTCTATAATATATATACTCTATAAAAACGAAACTTGGCACAAATATTATGTTGTTCTTCCTCTTTAAAACTGTGTAATAAGTTTCTCCAAGTGTGGTTTCTAGCTTTTTCAATGGGAATTAATAATCTTAGACAGAGAGAGGCACTGTGCAGTAAAGTCTTAATGTCTTGCCAACCAACAATAAACAATGACCCTGGCCAGTGCTTAAACCCAGACTGCTCAATCCAGACTCCAATTCCGCTAACATTAGGATGGAAATCCAGTGTGCAGTAAAAGTATCATGATTCTGTAAATGATTCACACAAACCCTAGCTTCATCTTCATTGTATTTCTTATCCAAAAGTTCAGTGTCAACAATTTCTTGTAGTGTAACACTGCAAGAGAAAGACAACAAAATGTTACTAACATGTCACACAAATTTGAAATCAAAATTTGATTTCAAATTTGAATTAAATTTGTCTTCTGGGGAGAGAAAATGAAATATAAGAGAATGACACAATTTATGCCACAAAAGTTGTTTTTGACAGGGTTGGTTGGTGAATGGTAAATTTGAGACGAGACGGTGAGACTAGCGTTTTTCTGTGCAGGACCGAGACTTTTTAGATTGCAAGACCGACAACGAGACTCCGAGATGGCTTCGCAAAAAGATAGAGACTACGAGACCTGTGAAATTCTACTAAATTTTTGCGAGACCTGTATATTTTGAAAGACCACTTGCCACCCCTAGGGATTATCAAGACACAATCTCCATGCAATAGAACAAGGAGATGCGGGCCGATGCAAGTTCATTACCGTCCATTCTCATCTGTATCAAGAGCCCTGAATGCAGTGTCTGCTGATGCTCGATCTCTTTCAGCCAAAAGTTTGGCCTTGGTTTCTGAACAAGAATATACAAAAAAAAATGATCAGAAACATAAAGTTTGGACAATATTTCAATGGTACAGCTTACATCAAGGAGACAAAAAGTGCCCATGCATTCACATTCATTCGGGCAAGCATGCAGACTATCAAAAGCCGAGGATAGCTATCCTCTGATTGGATAGTCTGCAGCACACTGAAATAAATTATGTGAATTAATTAAAAGTGGTCACACTTTTGGGCTCCCTGCTGTATTAAAGTTGCATTAATTTTCTAACTTAGGGTATGTTTCAAACAGGCTTATAAAATGATCTGTTTATTTTCAATGTTGTCTGGGGCTGAAAGCTAGGGAGTTATTTTTTAAGAACTACACTGTTTATTGTAGTCCACTTTTCCACATAATGATTATCTAAACTTGTAAATGAATTTTTCGTCAAGAATCAGTCGGGTTCAATTTTTACTTCATCTTCACATGCCTCCTCCCTCTCACACACCCTTCCTCCCTCGAGCACACCCCTCCTCCCTTGATAACACACCCTTCCTCCCTCAAGCACACACCCTTCCTCCCTCAAGCACACACCCTTCCTCCCTCTCACACACCCCTCCAACTCACACCCTATAATACTCATGCAAGCTACTTCATGTATGCCACATTATACTGTCTCACCTTCCCATTCTTTTTCATGCATGTCCTTTGCTTCCTTTTCAATTGTTTCAACTTCATCTTTTTTAGCTGCCATGACAAACAAATAATAATTATTAAACTAATTATTATTAAGAGATTCAGTGGCCTAATGGTGAGCATGTTGGACTCCAGATCGAGTGGTCTGGCTTCAAGCGCTGACCGGGTTATTGTATTATGTTCTTGGCCAAGATACTTGCGTTGTAACTTGCACAGTGCCTCTCTCCACCCAGGGGTAAATTGAGGGCAACCTGACAAAAATGCTGGGGAAAAGTAGCGATACTCGACAGAGACTTTATGACGACAATGATATTATGTAATGATACCCCCCCCCCAAAAAAAAAAATCATATTTTTCACATTAGAAAACATGTTGACTATCTACTACTAATTCCGATACCTTTCAAGCTTTCCACGACTGCTTTCTTTTCTTCCAACTGTTTCTTCAGTCCTTCAAGCTTTTGCTAAAAAAAACATAAATTAATGCACTTAACTTGTTAGTCAAGATTCCCTCTTCAAACAAATGCAGCAAAATCAAAACAACTTTGTTCATGTACAGTGACCTCATACAGACTTACTTTACGTTCTTCTTTTTTCTCCTGACCTTGCTGGCTATAATCTTGTTTTATAGCAATACCCTTAAATTGAAAAAAATATTTTATGGAAAACATTATTGGCACAGTCGACAATAACTGATCACAACTATATCAGAGCACTTTTCAAATGAGTGCCGTAAAACCAAAACCAAATTACAATCAATGGCCAATCAATGTAAACAACACAATGAACCAATGAGAACTAAGTATTGCATTAAATACACGTAACTGGTGCCAAGTGCGGGAAAGCGTGTGTGACCAAGTCATGATTGGTTTTGGTTTTGCATCTGATTGGTTGAGTAGGAGGTGGTACAACTTAGTTTTTAAACCAATAACAGAGCACAGTAAAGTAAAACCAAAGCAATTATTCTGGATTACTTTCAACACTCAATTGAAAATTGCTCTAAACACTCAGACCAGTAATTGAAATTCTACTGTTAGTATAACTTAATTAGGGTAAGGTAGGGACACAATAAAAAAAATCACTGGGTAATTGAGCTCATAAATGAATGAATGACTTGTTTAAGAAGCTACAAGTGCCTTGACTCGCTTACCTGTTTTGCCAATTCAGCCTCTTCTCTCTGCTTTTGATACAGTTCCTTATAAAGTTCCCTGAAACATGTCAAAAAAATATTGCTACATGTAATTGCACTGATCAACATCAAAACAGACAGACAGCAGACAGGCAGGAAGGCAGGCAAACACAAGAAATATTGCAAACTTTGGCAAAAGCTACTGAAAACATTATTTAATGTATGTACCGCATACACACACATGAATTATCGTAATTATTTAATACCTAATTTACTGTAGCCATGCAAACTTTTACTCAGGCAATCTGATGTGCCGAATAAATTGGTAACAGGCATGTTATTCTCCTTTCTCTTCTCGGCTCAAGTGAACAATCATTTTTGGCAAACTGAGTGCGATTCATAGAGAAAGGGTACAACTTTACACACAATATTAGGACACTGCCAGGGCTGATTTAGAATGATAGTATGATTCTAAACCAAGTGCAAGGGCCATACTGGGAGAATATTTCCCAAGGTCTTTCTGGTATGGACCAAACAAAGTGAGGTCTATGCAAGATATTCTTTCCGTAGAAGAAAGACCGAGGGCAATATTTTTTCCAGTATGGTCCCAGGCTAGTAAGCAGTTATTATTAAGAAGTTTATTATATGGAATGGGTCTCCCTAACATTTTACTTTGCTGTGCTGTTGCCCACGCTTTGCCAGCCAGGGCATTAACATCTTCCATAATGCCTGTGCCAGGCATTAAGTGGGAAAATCCGACCCTGAGTATTAGCCATCACAGCGCCTGACTAAGCATAATATCTTTAGAAGCTCGATCTAGCCATATAACAACACAATGTAAGTATTGTATGCATACAAACAAAGCATTATTTAAATTATCCAATTACCCTTACTTGCATGTGTTTGGACAAGTGACTGCACCATCATATTCATCACTACCATCACAGCAATCTAAAGTACAATATATTACAATTTTTAAATTATGAATAATCCATTGGTATTTTTTATAACAAGAACACTCAACAGGCACTTAAAGTACCAGACAGTACACATGATTGTATAAAAACAGTATCAATATTTGAGGGGTTTCAGGTCAGAAAAGAATAACAACCAGGCTCAATTGCAAGATTAAGCATGCAAGCATTCAATACATGGTAAGGGTTGTAAAAATGTGGCATTAATCCAAAGAAAACATGATAGAAAACCCTACTAGGTTTTTTATAGGGATCGAAAGGGGGGGATGGAAAAGGTGACTATTTCAAGTACATGTATTCTGTCGGTGTCAATTAATCACAGATTCATTCATGTGTCCCAATTTCTTTTTTCCACCTGTTGGTTGCAAACTTAAAGGAGAGTTCATTCCATGAGCATGCAGTCAAGTGGAGATGAGAATTAAATTAACATTGTACATCAATGAAAAATAATTATTTTTTTAATAATTACATGTACATACCACATAAGCCATCATTGACTCTAGAAGAAGGAATATTCCGAGGTCTAAAACCAGCATTTGTACAGTGATATAGTCCATTGGAGCAAGCTGATGTTCCTGAAATTAAATATAAAATAATGCAAAATACTGTTAGTAAGTACTTCTGTATGGTAATCTCCCAGAGGGGGTTACCCATGAATATTAGCGATTTGGGGACATTTTTGGGGCTAGAAATGTTCTGGTGGATTTTTTGGCTAGAAAGATTTTGGCAGGGACTTTTTTGGCGTTGATAAAAATCATACCCTAACCTTGTGTTCTCTTTTTATGTGGAGGAAAAGGGACATTTGGGGGGTTATGCCATATTCTAGTTTTAGCCTAATGAGACTTTTCGCAGGTCTAAAAATAATTTAGCATCATTCACACCTCCCTGTCCCTAATATGCTTGAGTACCCCCTCCCCCCCCCCCCCCCCCTGGGGGTTGATTGGGTTTGATTGATTGTGCAGAGGAAAGTGTGAAGCTAAACTGGAAAAATTATTCCAGGGGGTGGGGGGTTCAAACTCAAAAACATCCTTCGGGTTGTACACATTATACACACTGTACCTGGCTCATCAGTACCATCGCCGCAATCGCAAAAATCATCATTTACATTATTAAAAGGAACAGTAAGGGAACCATCTAAACAAGTGAAGTCTTTTGAACTATCGTAAAATGGTAATCCTGCAAAAGTAAACAAAAAATGTGATTAACTGGACGGCGGAACAATTACAATTTCCTGAGATGGTTTCTGCTTCATTTGACTGATCACAATCTAAGAATTATTATCGTAAGTATTTACCTAATTTACTGTAGCCATGCAAACTTTTACTCAGGCAATATGATGTGCACTGAATAAATTGGTAACAGGCATGTTATTCTCCTTTCTCTTCTCGGCTCAAGTGAACAATCGTTTTTGGCAAACTGAGTGCGATTCATAGAGAAAGGTTGCAGTTTAATATGGTTCTCCCTAACATTTTACTTTGCCATGCTGTTGCCCACTGCTGTTGAAGCATGATGTGTGGAGTTGACGTCGCAACATGTTGGCGACAGGAAATATAACACTTGCCTTGTCAACTCCACACCCACGCTTCCAAGGTCTACTCTGATTGGTCTAATTAAATGAACCCATTATGTGAGGAAAATCCCAGACCATCGGGGATTTTGTTATTTCCTGACCGATTCAGCGAGACAATGGAGACATCTACCTCGATCGTTGTGTTTTCATAAGTCGGGAATGTCTGGGACGGTCGGGAAATAACAAAATCCTAGATGGTCTGAGATTTTCCCGACATATGAAAACCTAGTCCAAATCTGGCCCTCTCTCTCTGTCACGCTAGCGTTGCGTGACAGAGAGAGAGAGGGCCAGAACTGGACTAATGAAAACCAGGCTTAATCACATAGCTGCAAATCCTAAAAAGTTAAGCTTATTACAAAAGATTTATACAAACAGGATCAGAAAACGCAATGTTAAGTAGTATAAAACCCGCAAATTTGAACAATATTGATGTTTGAAAAATCACAATAATTCTGCCACTTCATAAGCAAAACAAATCTCCTCCAAAAAATATTTTTGATCACCAATGCAATTAAATACGTCTGAAATTTGTTTCATTGCATATCACGATATTATCACCCTTCAATTAAACGCGCTAAATTGGGCAAATAAAATTGTAAAAAGTAGCGAATTACTTACTAGTAACTGCAACTCCCCTAATACTTGAAGCCGAAGCTATATAGGAGCTAAAAAGTCGTAGCGAGAGAAAAACTAATGAAAAATATTCTAAACGACAAGCCGCCATGTTGAATACACGTGTCGTGTTCCAAGGAGACTAAGGTGAGCCTCGTTTCTATATTTGACCGTGAGGAACTGGTTCAAGAGGTTTCCAGTTTCCCGCCAAATAAGAAATCCGCTGTACAGATGATACGTCATAACAATTTTCGTCTTTCGTTTCGTGTGGCTGGTCAGCCATTCCTTTCGCGAAATGTCTGTTGTTTTTTTGGCTGTTTCTCGTGAAAATGAAGCTACTTTTGTTCCTGCATAGTGCATTATACCAATAGATTGTAGTAGCAGGCTATGGAAGTAGCCGGGAAGCTTTCAAGCCATGGAGAAAGGTAACAGAGGTCATTGACATTCGCCATGGGTTATCGTTTTTCGACACCTTCAGATCGAGAGTTTGCCGTTTTGATTTTGGTTTGAAATGCTTTTCTTCAATTCCTTCTCGGTTTCCCTTGCTTGCAGAACGTATAATAGCTTAGTCTACTCGCTGACTGTACTATTTTGAAGCTAAACCAATACTAAAGTTTCAGTTACGATATGAAGTATAAATCTTTGATTAGTTGTGATAAAATGGTGATACAATGTAGCTAAATTTCTCAGCTTCCTGTTTCACTCTTTTCGTTTTCTGCTACATTGTATTCCAAACTTGAGTATGCACATTTATTGGGCTATAGCATTAAATACCCTTACCCCCCCCCCCCCCCCCCCCCCTGTTGAGGAATAGTGGAATTCTTCAGTTAGGCCGGGGGAAGGAAGGAATTTTTCTAAGAATTCTTGAGAAGAACTGCTTTTTCTAGGAATTGTTGAGGTGAACTGCTTTTTCTAGGAATTAATTTATAATTTGATACAGTGCATGAGATTGTATGGTTTTATTTTGTAGTTGTGACAAAGCTGACAGATTTTACGAGCAAGCACTCCTTTTAGTTGATTGTTGCAAGATCCCAGAAGCCATTAAGTTATTGGAAAAGGTTTGTGTTTATGAGATATTAACCCTTTCACTCCCAACAGTGCTAAGCTCAAAACTGAGGAAAAAATCTTAAATTTCGTTTTGCAAAAATTGTCACAAACAAACAGTACCACTTGAAAGTACTGCTCAATAGCTTTCATTTGAATGGCCACACACTAAGGGTTTCACCCACAGACTTAAGGTATCAGCCACCCTTCAGGACCGTCCGCGCGCGGATCGCTGTAGCGTTAGTTGTTTTTATAAAAAAACCCTATAAACCATATATTTTTTGAAAGTTTAATAATTCCAGATTATGGCTTTTTACTGAAAAAAACGATAAACTTAAATGTGTTTTCGAAAATGGGAAGCTTTGTGTAAAAGTACATGTCTTTATAAATCATGTTCCAGTCCCTCCGGAAAATAAACAGAAGAAAACGATTAACACCGCATTCGCTTCTCAACACGTTCGGCTAAAAAACTGTGTCTCAGATTTTTGACAAGTGCGTTTGTTTTTCTTTTATTGGCAAATGAAGTTGGGAGTGACAATTAGTTTAGCACTCCCTGTGGAAAAAAAGCTCTAGCTTTAAAATTAAAAGGAGTATTAAAATTCGCAGACACAGTTTTGTAGAAGAGATGTATGTCATCATTCTGGCCAAATTTCAGCCAAATTGGTTGAATGGCTGCCGACTTGGAGTTCAAAACGCACGCGTCGCTCGGCAAAATTTTCCTTCCGAGATAAAAAGGAAAATACATTTTTTTCGGCATCTTACCTGGAATGAGATTATGACACCTAAACGTCTATTCTGATTCGATACCATAGAGGGATCAACTTTCTCTAACAATAGGACTTTGACAGGTAACATGTAACAGGAACAAACGTTCGCGTAAACACTCACGATAGCCAGGCGATAGCGAACAGAACGGCGCCTCAAATCAGATGAAACCGACGAGATCACAAAACGACTGAGCTGTAAGAAATTAGATTAGCTGGGTAAGAAGTTATTCTATCTTCCACAGTTATTTTCACAGGCACAGTATGCGAATATTGGAGTAAACAAATGCACGCGGGTCGCACGCTAGCGACTTGTGCGCTGTTTTGTGTCGCAGAATCAATTCAACCTAAAAATTAACTTTAGGTAGTATTTGTACAGGGCGACTTCATTTTTGCTTTTAATGGATTTGATGGAAGTCACTTTGCTTTGACTCTGGAAGTGGTAGGAGAAACCTTTGTCGCTCGCTATGAAATCGGCCACGCAGCGCAGACAATTATTCATATTGTAATTGGATAATTGAATAAATATGACTGAAATGTCAACAGCTAATTACAGAAAAATAATGAAGGAAATCTTTCATGTTCAATAACTTTCCACAGAAATAACATTTTGAGGTAGAATTTTTTGGAAATAAAAGCTCTTTGCGAGATCTACCAGAATTTTCAAAAAATTGAAAAATTTCACAAAAATGGTAATTTTGAAGGGTGGCTGATACCTTAAAAGTTAGAAACCACCTTGTACAGCATAATAAACAGTACCACATCAAAGTACTGCTCAATAGCTTTCATATGAATGGTCACACACTAGGATTTCATCCACAGACTTAAAAGGTACAACCACCTTGTACAGCATAATAAACAGTACCACATCAAAGTACTGCTCAATAGCTTTCATTTGAATGGTCACAGACTCGAAAGGTACAACCACATTTATTGTCGCAGACTCAAGGTTTGACTCTGGGAGTGAAATGGTTGATTTATTTTACTTCCTGTTTGATATGTTGCAGGCCATTCAGCTCAAACCAGACTCTGAAATCTATAAGGAAACGCTGGCCTTCTTTCAGATGAATACACAGTATTACTCAGACCATCTAAAAGAAAGATCAACAAGGATTAAGCTATGCTAGTGTTGCCCGATCAAAGTCAAGTGGGGAAAGAGAAGGGTTCGTTTACTGATTGGAATGTAAAGAAAGCAAGGGGAAAAGAGAACCCAGGTGTTAAGACTCCTTGGTCTCCTGTGGCGTCTTCTAGTTACTATAGCGACGCTTATGAACAAGCTACCATTGATAATCCTTGGGCTTCGTTTGTGAATAGAAATTCTAAGAGGACGAAAAACTCATAGTAGTCCAATAGATGGTTTAAGTGAAATAGACCTTCCACAGATGAATGGAGACGAGTTGAGTTACACAGAGAGTCCAAGTTCTAAACAAGGCTATGAACACGAATTACTGGGAGATGTGGACAGTGAGTTTAGTTTGCCATTGAAAACACCTATTAGTTCATCACAAGAAGCAATGAGTGAGATTGAGGAAGTTCATTCTTCTGACCATGAACATGAGAACCGCTCTGATGTTTCAGCCGATCATTTTGGATACAAATTAAACGGTGAATATCCTGAAAGCTTCTACACACACGTCGATAACCATGACGAGAATCTAGATACAAGATTTCTTGAGGAGCTGTGCATGGCGCGTGAAGCTGAGATAGATGACTGGGCTAAATACTATGATATGTTACGTAGTGGGATAAGAGGAGAACAGAACATACCAACAACTCGTGACAATTTTGACAGTTTGGATGAAATCGAGGAAAGTCAAAATTTTCAATGTAGGAATCAGCAGTCAACTTCTGATAGACCTGCGTCTAAGTCTAGCGATAAAGTTTGTTCAAAGTGTGGGCATTTGAAAGAGAGTGGAAATCTCTCTTCTAATTCCACAAATAACAGGATTCACTTTGTTAAGGGCGCTTGTGTCTCAAGCTCTAGCATGCAAAATTGTACGTGTAACCAACAGAGCAACAAAAGCCCATCTTCAAAGTCGCCGCTTTCTTCATCACAACAAGAGTTTTTATCGCAATCTTCAGTATTACTTCGGTAGTGGAAAGGTAAAGAGTAAGAAGGCAGCAACAGAAGCAGAGAAAGAGAGCAGTTTGAAAAAGAGTTCAGATGACTTACATCCAAAATTCTACTGCAGCGTGTAATTCTCATCACGCTAACGTTTCATCAACCTCTACCAAGGAGCCGCCAAAAGTTCGATCCGATCAGAATGTTACTGACAGTAGAGATTGTACTGGTACTAAAGGTGGTACACAGAATCAGTCCCCCAAGGAGCATTTTAGCCATGAAGTGAATGGCGAGGGTACTACGTCTTTTGACCCCAAGCCAGTGAAAAGCTCATTCAATGCGGAGGGAGTGAAAAACGACAAGAAATCGACATTTGGCGAGGAACAATTTCAACAGACAAGTTACAAACCAAAACGGAGAGTTGATGACAAAGCCAAAAGTAAAAACTAAAGCTTCAGTCAAGGCTGAACATGTAAAGAGTTCAAAGGAAGGGCCATCATCTCAAAGGGTTCATTCACACAGACAGGCAAGAGCTAAAGTCGGTGTCAAATCAAGAGTTAGCCATAAAGCGAAGGCTGAGGACACCATCAGGCCTATGCCAGCTTCGGATGCAAAGGAGAAGTTACCAAGTCAGAAAACACAAGACTGAGCGAGCCGCTCAGGCAGAGATTGATTTCAGCAACCTTTTATCAAATCTCTACTGCACAGGTACTGTTGTTTGCTTTTTGGGAAATGAATTGGTGTAAAATGTACAATATATAGAACGTTTACAATTTTTTGGTACATGTACATTTACCTGTAGTCTTGCAGTTAGGGTCACTCCGTCTGAATAAGTATTGTTTTTGGCAGCATATTAATTTTGTTGAGTGGGGGGCAGGGGGATCTACATGTACACTTCCCGCTTCCCGTACCTTGTACATTGTACCCCCAGTTCCCGCACGTTCTGTTGTGGTTCAACCTCTTTGTGCTTTTTCCATTGCAAAATAAATTACACAATGTTGCCACCCTTCCTCTTCTCCTGCCTGATGTACATGTACAGTACATGTACACTTACCGCCCCCTTCACTCCCAGGTTCCTGCCCTCCTACCCCCTGGCCTTCAAGTTAGTAACAAACAAAATATTTCACTAATACCCACTGGCACTTTACATGTACATAATGTAAAAACAGGTTCTTCATCATATGCTCAGCAACAGACTTACTAACAACAACTTTTATGACTGTGTTATTTTGCAGGATTATCAGTACTGAGCAAGTGTGGTCAAGCTTTGAAGTCAATCCTTTACTATGTTCTAGTTCTTTTCGTGTTGATCATTGGCTTTTTCATTTACTGGTGAGTATAGCGCCTGGTGTTTAAAGCTAACTACATGTACATGTTGTATGTATGTACATTATGGAAAGTTTCAGTGTTCCAGATACAGAGAGGGGTCTCAGGTCTCAAAAAAACAACAAGGTGGGCTACAGTATACCTGACCTGACAAATAAAATAATGATAACTTTTGACAATTTTGTGAGGCCTGTATCTACATGACCTGTCGCAATTCCTTATTGACACCTTGTCTTCAAAACTTATCTGAAACCCTGAAATGCAATGAAATAATGTAAGTGTATGGTACTGTTTCAACTGTAAGTATATTGCAAAAAAAAAAAAATTCAATAAATTTGTGAATTAATTGTGGTTATTTTGTTACCTTTAGTGTTTGGTTTGCTGGCTGCTGGTTGTGCAAGAAAGTGCTGCACTACGTTTGCAGTTGACAGATGGTTGGCTCATGCGAGAAACAAAGTATCCGAGTGGCTCAAGAAGCGCAGCGAAAGAAGAAAGGTTTCTACAGAAGGACAAACTTATGATCTGCCAAGAATGGTAACTTGTTATAAGATTTGATTTTTGTTTTGCACAGGTAATGGGGAGATTGTTTTGTGACATGATTGTCTGATGGTACATGTATGAATAGTGAACGTTATGATTTGTTTTATTGTCCTCAGGGGATGCTGCAGTAATGCATATGCTTCAAAACAAAGACAATGATCCCTACAGGTTTGTATAATGTGCACTACTTTGAACTCTCTCTTTATTTAGGCTGATGATGTGTTGTTTAATATCAGGGCACGAAATTGCGCCTGATACAGTCGCCAATGCGCCCAAGTTTTCCACGTTGGCGACCAAATCCTGAAAATTAGTCGCCAAATTGGCGACTACGCCGACTAGAATTCTGACATCTTACCTGAAGTTTTCAGTTCTAACTTTGCCATAAAAAAGTCACACAATAGATTAAAGTTAAAAAACAATATTTCTCTGGTCTTGTTTTGCTTTCATGACAAGAAATATGAGCCAAAAAACGTCAACAAAAGTTTCTCTTGGCTCAGTAAACAAATCGCCCTACAATGCATTGCGAGTTGTGCGAAACCGTTGAATACATCATGTATGCCGATGGATTGTGTCTCGGGTGCTGAATTTCTACAACAAAAAAATGAAAAAATGGCGACTAACTTTTTGTAGTTGGCGACCACTTTGGAATATTTAGGAGCCAAATGGCTCCTGGGAAAAAAAGTTAATTTTGTGCCCTGAATATGTTGTATAATTTTGTCATATAGTGTCCTTGGAGTGCCACGAGATGCAACAGATGATGATATCAGGAAGCAGTACAGGAAACTGGCTGTCTTAATCCATCCAGACAAGGTACATGTACCATCACTAAGCTGTTTTTACAAGGAAAATATCATTTGTGAACTTGTTGATTTCCAAGTAAAAATATCAAAAATTGTTCAAACTACCGTAAAAGCTCTTTTGAGACGTGCTGTACAAGTATTTCTTTTCTTTTGGGGGATGGAAGGGGGGGGGGGGGGGGGATAATAGAGAGGGGGAGGCTTATTCCCTAGGATTAAAACAGACTAAAATACATGTAGCATTAGACTTATACAAAGTACATGAATTGTTTATAATAATTATCCTCTGTGTCTTATAGCTCTTGATATTTCTGTTTTGTTTGTAGAACACACACCCTCAAGCTGACGAGGCGTTCAAGACTCTTGCTAATGCCTTTGATATTCTAAGTGATCCAGTAAGTTCAAAGACTGAATTTTACATAATTACATGTATGTCTTTAACTGTGTACAGATGTACATGTAGCCATTCTGATCTTTACACAAGTTTCTGGGGCCAGTTGTTCAAGGGACGATTAAGCCTAAGATTTTTCAGGATTAGTGTGATGCAGAGGGAGATGTGGTCTCTGGATCGAGCAGTCCAGGTTTGAGTGCTGTCCGGGGTCATAGTGTGGTTCTTTGACAAGACACTCTACTCTCACATTGCCTGAGGGAGTATAAATGGGTACCGATGAATAATTATTGTTAGGGCAACCTGACAAAAATGCTAGGGGGTAATCTGTGATGGACTAGTATCCTGTCCAGGGGTAGCAAAACTCCACGTCTCCCACGCAACAGTGATTTATTATTAATTTTATGCAGCTGCTGTATAAATTTTCCTCACTTTTTGACCATACCACATATTTATTTGTTATAATATTTTCATCAGGAGAAGCGTGCTAATTATGATGCTGAAGCGGCTTGGAAAAGGCAGGCGGAAGAAAGGGTAAGTTCAGTCTCATCAAATAATTTGAACCAATCAAAAAGCAGGCATTGCCCACCACATCATGATTTTGTTACATTGTGTGCACTAAAAGCATTTTACATTGTATTGTCTCGTCATTGTAAGAAGTTTGTACAATTGTGAACATTAACAATACACTTCTCTTTCTCTTTATTTTTTGCCAAATATTTTTGTAGGAGGAACAGTTTGGTCGTGCTGGCAGTCCTGAACAGTTTTTGCTGATCTAGGAAGAAAGATGCAGGAGGTACGCACCCATGTTTAACTCTATAACATGAAGAAATCATTGATCCTCCAGTTACAAAATTCAGATTCAATTGTCAACAAGTATATCCTTGTTTTAAGCGTCTCCATCATGTTGCATTGACTTATTATTTTTTATTGTCTGAATACAGATGCAGAATTACTTACACTGTAATGCATGTGATGGAAAACATCGTCGTTACAGCACAGACCGGTTTATACTAACAGCACGGTTTTGCAGTCGCTGTGGCACAAGGCATGCTGCAAAGGAGGTATGTAAAGGTCCTACGTAGGACATGAGATCATCTTTAATTTATTTTTGTTCCTGTTCATAAACTCTGTTTGTGATAATCCTGGGGTACATATACATGGTCATATAAAGTACTTTTTTTTTTGAAGTGAGGATCTAGTCATCTTTTTTGTCATGTTGATTTACAAAATTACCTTCAAAACGAGGAAAACCTCAAAGTAATAGTTTACTAAGATAGAAAAACACCAAAGAGGTGATAATAAACCAAACAGGAACAAGGATGGTTAAGATTGGGGAAGATTGAGGCGGATTACGAATAACGAATTTTACAAATTTAGGCACTTGATTTTATGTGGTTTCATTCTTCAGGGCGATCTGTGGGCAGAAAGTAGCTTTCTTGGCTATAAGTTGCACTTTTACGCCTGCATGGAGGGTGAAGTGTTTGATGTTACAGAGTGGGCTGCTTGCCAGGTATGTACATGTACATGTACATGTTGGTATTGATTACCCTTGTTAAGCTCTGGCCAAACGGAGACGCAAGTTTTGAAAGATGAATTTGCGTACAGACTTGCGTTTGGTGGCCAAACGGAGTCGCAAGTTTATTCGCAAGTTGTAAAAAAATATATATATATGCTCCTGTGCGCGTTTCAATTCAGTACTAGATGTAAACGAAAACTTTCCGTCGACTTGGGTTGGGTGGCCAAACGGTGAAAAACTTGCGTCTATTGCGCGCAAATTTGATCTCGATCAAAGTGAACGCAAGTCAAGTGCGCGCAAGTCCTGCCCTAACGAAGTCGCAAGAAGACGCAAGTTGGCAACTTACGTCTACTTGCGTCTCCGTTTTGCGTCTCGATTTTCGATTTACAGTGCGGCTACTGTAATTCTCTTGTTTGTTTGTTTGTTTGTTTGTTTTTGTGTGCAGGGTATTGGCAGTTATCATGTGGAGCCTGACCCTCACACAGTCCATCTGAAGCTCAAGACGCGACAGACACACCCTAGCGGCTTCAATTCCAGGTCAGCCACTCAGTTTGAACATTATTCTCTGTGATCCATAACCTTAGCTCTTCTTGCCTTAAGACAGCGAAACGTTAATTCTTCCTTAATTAATTAATTTGTTTGTTTATTTTGAATTACAGATCGGAGGAGAAAGATTTTGAGAATTTTATGCGCGCATTTTTCGGACAGTTTCCGTCTGAAGAGGAAAGATTTCAAGGAACGAACAAGCCACGAAAGAGAAGGAGAAAGAAAAAGCATTAAGTTGAGAGATCGCGAGTAGAGCCTAGTGAGATATTAGACTAGTAAAGAGTCTTTTATTGGATAAATCCACCATTCTGTGCATAGCAATGCCGTTTGATTTATTATTACATGAAAGAGGATTTTAGAGCGTTTTTCAATTGAGTGTCGAAAGTAATCGCTGAATTGCTTTGGTTTTGCTTTACTACGCTCTGTGATTGGTTTAAAAAATTCGCGCCGCCTTCCCAACCAATCAGATGCAAAACCAAAAACCAATCACGACTTGGTTACACGCGTTTTCCCGCGCTTTTCGCCGGTTACGTGTATTTGCTTCGAGTTCTCATTGGTTCGTTTTGCTGTTTACGTTTGTTGTGATTGGCCATTGTAATTGCTTTGGTTTTGGTTTTGGTTTTACGACACTCAATTGAAAACCGCACTTGTGAAGGTATTACACCAGTGGGCTAATAAATTATTAGGTCGTTTGTACAGTTTAACTTTGACCTCGCAAATAAGACGTTCCAGTAATAACATGGGCCTGGCCTGGCTATGCTCACGTCTAGTTGTCAATCGACCACGAAAACGTAAACCAACAGCTTACCTGCGCTTTTTCTGCTGGAGTACAAATTTGCATTTCGCAGATACAGTGGAATCCCAATTTTTCGAACCTCCAAGGGAAACGAAAATTGGTTCAAGAAATCGGGAGTTTGAAATATCGGGGGTACAATTACAGTGAAACAAGTCCAAGGGAAACGACTTTTGGCTCGAGTTATCGGGATGTTAGAGAAATTGAGGGTTTGAGAAATTGGGATTCCACTGTACAGTATGTAGGAGGCGTCATTTAAAAATTGACGAAATCCAGAATTTAAACATTTCTAAACGGTGAAAAAGGGAACCCATAGTTTAATAACGGCTTCTGTAACGTGCTAGGTTTGGTTCAATTGAGAATCGAGACCAGTGATAAGCTTAATGGAGGTGATACTAAAGAGTTTAAAGGGCATATTTTGTATTAAATTTATTATAGATAAATCATAAAGGCATTTGTTTAAAAAGTGGCAAACCAATATTTTTCCAGTTAAATAGTTTGTATTAATTGCATTGTGCACTTTATAATGACGTTATGTTTTGAGAGAGAGATATATGGAACAATCATATTTCATTAGTTGCTGTTAAGATATAAATAAACATTTATTTTGGTACATTTGACTTCACCAGTTTACCGACTCGTTCCAGTCTTTTGTCGCCTAGGAGTAGTCTGAAAATATCGAGGGAGGACTACGTACAAGGTTTATTCCTATCTCGTTTCCATTGACAGGGCTGAATAACGTGCAAGATGTCATGACAGCAAGAGCAAATTTTTGGCGCGAACATGTTGGTGTGTGGTTCTTTCGTCATTTTGAAACACGACGGCACGGCCTTTCACCTCGGCCATCGTTAAAATCACCACCGAAAAGTGCACCCCTTTCACCATCATTAAAATCACAACCGAAAAGTGTCCCCCTTTCATCATAGTTGAAATCACCACCGAAAAGTGTACCCCTTTCATCGTCGTTAAAATCACCACCGAAAAGTGTCCCCCTTTCATCATAGTTAAAATCACCACCGAAAAGTGTACCCCTTTCATCATCGTTAAAATCACGACCGAAAAGTGTCCCCCTTTCATCATAGTTAAAATCACCACCGAAAAGTGTACCCTTTTCATCATCGTTAAAATCACCACCGAAAAGTGTCCCCCTTTCATCGTCGTTAAAATCACCACCGAAAAGTGTCCCCCTTTCATCATAGTTAAAATCACCACCGAAAAGTGTACCCTTTTCATCATCGTTAAAATCACCACCTGAAAAGTGTCCCCCTTTCATCATTGTTAAAATTACCACCGAAAAGTGTCCCCCTTTCACCATCGTTAAAATCACCACCGAAAAGTGTTCCCCTTTCTCCATCGTTAAAATCACCACCTAAAAGTGTTCCCCTTTCACCATTGTTAAAATCACCACCGAAAAGTGTACCCCTTTCACCATCGTTAAAATCACCACCTAAAGTGTACCCCTTTCACCATTGTTAAAATCACCACCTAAAAGTGTTCCCCTTTCACCATTGTTAAAATTACCACCGAAAAGTGTCCCCCTTTCACCATCGTTAAAATCACCACCGAAAAGTGTCCCCCTTTCAACATTGTTAAAATCACCACCTAAAAGTGTTCCCCTTTCACCATTGTTAAAATCACCACCGAAAAGTGTACCCCTTTCACCATCGTTAAAATCACCACCTAAAAGTGTACCCCTTTCTCCATCGTTTAAAATCACCACCTAAAAGTGTTCCCCTTTCACCATTGTTAAAATCACCACCGAAAAGTGTACCCCTTTCACCATCGTTAAAATCACCACCTAAAAGTGTACCCCTTTCTCCATCGTTAAAATCACCACCTAAAAGTGTTCCCCTTTCACCATTGTTAAAATCACCACCGAAAAGTTTACACCTTATAGTTTACAATTGTTACAATCACCAGCGAAAAGTGCCCCCCTTTCAAGTGACTAACCAACGTTGATAACGTCCTTGTCAAATGTTTTGTTACTTGTTTAATTTAACAACTAAAACCAATCACGGATGCTTTCTTTCTCAGATTGAACGTCGAATGCTGATTGAAATTTGTGACATTTTCGCGAAATTTAATACCCTTTGGGTGCCTTTTTAACGTAAAATCGCGAAAATTAATACTCTGAGTCACATTTCACGTAATATTAAATACGCGAGAAAATTAGTGAGAATAAGGTAGAATTTTAGAGTGGTACAAGCTTGGTTGCAATATATCGTAACTAAGAAACGGCAAGCATATAACTCAATTAAAACAATTTATTTTGAAAACTATACACAATTGTTTTTTAACAGTACAAATTCTGGAGTCCCTTATTTTCACTGGCAGATTCTGTGGTTTATCGGTTCAATATCAAAAGTAACTATGTCAAGGTATATTCAGAAAATTGTTGTGATGTACCAAATTATCTTGTAATCGAAAACGAACCTCATATTAATAGTTAAGAGCGGTTTTCAATTGAGTGTCGTAAAACCAAATCCAATGAAATTACAATGGCCAATCACAACAAACGTAAACAACGCAATGAACCAATGAGAGCTCGGAGCAAATACACGTATCCAACGCCAAGCGCGGGAAAACGCGTGTAACCAGATTGGTTTTGGTTTTACATCTGATTGGTTGAGTTGTTGGCGCGAGTTTTTTTTTAAACCAATCACAGAGCGTAGTAAGCAAAACTAAAGCAATTCCGATTTACTTTCGACACTCAATTGAAAACCGCTCTACTGAGGTTGGCCGATTTTGGCCGGTTTAGGAGTCGATAGAAAAATACCAGAGGTAATAATAAACCGAAAAGGAACAAGGATGGAGAAGATTAATGGCGTAAAATGTAAGTCTAAAAAGCTACGCGGGATGTTGAAAGAACAAGTGATATATTGAACCGACAAACCATAGAAAAAGCGGTATATTGGTTTTATGTAACACAAAAAACACAAGAGACATTTTTTCATCCGATTTCCAAACACCGAGAAGAGAGTTGAAAATACGACGCGCAGCGGAGTATTTTTGACGACATTCGAGGTGTTTGGAAATCGGATGAAACACTGTTGCTCGTGTTTGATATATCTTCTCAATCGAAACAAAAACTAAAGAGTAAACGGAGAAATAAAATCGTTAAAATATAAGCTAATTGAGACTAAATTTCCGACACGGTTATGATTTCCTTTGTTTTAACTTGATGAATTATGAATGAATTTTAGAAGTAGTTAACGAACATAGTCAATAGCTATCGACCAATCGGAGCGCGCGCGCACCATCTTCAATTATTGTATAAAATTATAAAAAAGCCTGATAGCCTTCCGCATTCAGCGCAACAGAAAACTCGTAAAATCTCCTATGCTATTCGTAATAATAAATCGTTCTGTTCAGTGTATCATTCACAGCAAAACAGACCCTTTACAATTCGACAGAAAAATTACAAAATTGAAATCTTCAAAGATAACAAAAACATTCGTTTAAACAAAGTCGCTTTTTCCAAACGAAAAAATCAGCGTGGCAAGAGAATAATATTAACTTTATACAGCACATTTGTATAGCTTGCTATGTCGATTTAAAACATACGTTTATGTTGAAAGCCTTTGAACGACTCACTTAGCACAGGGAGTCCAATCAGCTTTCTTAGCACAGGCAGCCCATGCAGTACTCTCTTAGCACAGGCATAACATGCCTTTTTTGTTGTTGTTGCTTTACAATTATAACTTACTTAGCACAGGGTACCCATGCAATTTATGTTGCTTTACAACTCACATAGGACTGGGTACCCAATATAGTTTATGTTGCTTTACAACTCACTTAGAACAGGGTACCCATGAATTTTTTTTGTTGCTTTACAACTAACTTACAACACCCATGCATTTGTTGTTGCTTATCACAGTGTACAGGGTTTTTTAGCCTTTGCAACACAGTATCAACGGATGACGAAGTCTCTATGACAGCACAGTAAGAATTATCTTTCCCTTCGTTCTCTTCAGCATAGCAACAGCAGACTCGTGAGCAACTCCAACCAGACTCTCTCCATTAACAGCGATAATCTGATCACCGCGCTTAAGCTGTCCGTCACGGGCCGCAGCGCCAGTCGGGAAGACAGTTTTGACGTAGATTGGCAGGTCGCCATGAGGACTCCCATGACCACCCACGATACTGAAACCCAGGCCCTCGGGACCTCGTTCTAACTCGATAATTTTCGCTTCCAGTGGTCTGAAATGAAACAGGTAATACAGGTTACTATTGCGCAGAGGACAGTGACTATGTGAACTTTAACCTTTTCGTAAGTATAATATTGAGTGTAAAAGTAATCGCTGAATCGCTTTGGTTTTACTTTACTGCGCTCTATGATTGGTTTAAATAACTCGCGCCACCTGCTCAACCAATCAGATGCAAAACCAAAACCAATCGTTACTTGGTCACACGCGTTTTCCCGCGCTTGGCGCCGGTTACGTATATTTGCTTCGTATTTGCTTCCAATACATGGGTCTTTTTTGATATCTTTTTTTTTTGAAATTTCAGTCCAAAGCTGAGCTATTTTAAGAGCGTTACCTGATTGGTCAGTTCGAGTAACGTGATGTCGGAGCCTCGATCAGAAGGAAATAAAAATAACTTTCACAGCATGGCGCGAAACTATTAATAGATTTCACAAATTATCATGGGGCATGGGGAATCCTTCTCTTAGATCATCATCTCTTGTATTTCTATATTATTTGTTGTTAGTTGACTCACGTTTCGTCTCCTTCTTCGTCGGACTGAACAAGTTCAACTGTTTCCTGTGCCATCGAGGAAGTCGGAGACAAACTTGCTGGAGGAAGACTGGTAGCTAACGAGGGATCCGTGAATGAGGGTCCCATTTCCGGTTGTTCCGGGTCTAAAGTATGGAGAGAAAAATTAAGAAAAGACAAATGAATACGATAAAATTCCGATAGGTGGTAATCGTAGAATAAACACTAAAAGTATTGATGGCAAAAGTAAACTTCAATCAATGAATCCAGTCCTGGGAACAAGTGCCGGTTTTGACAAATCTTCGTTGAAGCACGCGAAAAGTTTCCGAATCATTTCATCCATCAAAACCTAGCGCGGGCACTCACGAGTACTCCGAAAGCAATCGCGCCAGCAAATACGTCATGTTGCTTAGCAACTTCAGGGACGAACACCGCGGGCTCAGTCCCGTCTCGGAGGCGGGATTTCGTCATCAACTGGTACTTGTTGACTCGACTGAAATCGTGTTTTACAGCGCACATCAAAATGCACAGGCTGACTTACCGAGAGGGATATGGAACGATACATTTTCCATGCTACTAAGTGACCCAGTCTGTATGTTGGGCAAACTGCTCATTGAGGACGGGCGGGAACTGGTACCGTGCTTCAGACGAGCCACTTCAAGAATCACACGACCAGTAGTACGCTAGAGAGAAAAAAAAATCATTAAATTGGAGCGAACTTGAAGATTGAGCAAAGCGTAAAGCGATGGAACAAAGTATATGTTTGGAATATCCCCTGGAATAGCACCACCCCCCCCCCCCCCCCCCCTCCCGTTGCAAAGGGAAGTTATTCTCAACTACAATCCTCCATCTCGTATCGGTAAAGTCTGCGATTTTACGGCACATCAAGATGACGAGTTTCCTGCGCTTTTCACTGGTTACAAGTTTTTCCATGGGCTTTCCACCGGTTACAAAATTTCCCGCGCTTTTTACCGGTTACATGTTTTTCGTCGAGTTCTGATTGGTTAATTTCGCTGTGTTCGCCGTTGTGATTGGCTCAAGTGCTTCGCTATACCTTAAGGACAGCAGCGGCTATATCTTGAGTGGCATTCTTCAGATCCTCTCCGTTGACCGAGAGGATCTGGTCACCAGCTTGAAGACGACCGTCGTCCTCTGCTATGCCTCCTTTGACCTGTCAATCAAACTCAGGGTTAACCAATGAAATTGCGATACATTTTTGGCAAAGTAAAACCAAACAACCACTACTTACCACGTCTGAAACGAATACACCGGTGTCATTCCTGTGCAGAAACAAAAAAAACAACAACATAAGTTTAAAAAATAAGTGGCGTGGTGGCCTAATGGTTAGCGCGCTGGAATCCGGATCGAGCGGTCCTGGTTCGAGCGCTGGCCTGGGTCATTATGTTGTGTTCTTGGGTAAGATACTCTACTCTCACAGTTCCTCTCTCAATAAATGTGATCTTTATTGTAAATGGTTAATTTTATCTCTTACCTTCTTCCGACAATACTCAAACCCAATCCTTGGCCAGGGACCTTGTTTAGGTCTAAAGTGAGATATTCAAATGCTTCTGAAGAAGAAAACATAAAATATACTAGTTCGTCGTTTGCAATCCGTTTTAATCTTCTCCATCCTCAACCATCCTTGTTCCTGTTTGGTTTATTATCACCACTTTAGTGTTTTTCTACCTTAGTAAACTGTTATTTTTAGGTTTCCTTCAGTTTCAAAGTAATTGTGTACATCACAAAGACGACTTAAAATAAATTGTTCAAGTTCGTCTTAATCTTTTCCATCCTTAACCATCCTTGTTCCTGTTTGATTTCTTATTACCTCTTTGGTGTTTTTTTTTTAGGTTTCCTTCAGTTTCAAAGTAACATTTTACATCGCAAAAATGACTTAAAATATCGTGATATGAAAGTTACCTTCATCTTTAAACTGAGACTCGTCTCTAAGGACAACCAGTCTAACAACAGCAGGAGTTTGCCTCAGGGCTGCGATTGCCATGTCGTGTGTGGCTTCTCGCAGATCCTCATAATTCACCTACAATATTATAACAACAACAGTAACGATTACAAGTTTTCCCGCACTTGCCTCCGGTTACATGAGGTCTGATTGGTTTATTTCACTTCTATCCGCCATTGTAATTGTCTGTGTGACGATTATACATAATTTAATTCGCATACGCTTCTACGCATCTACGCTTCTACGCGTGCCTACGCGTCTACGCGTAGAGGCGTAGAAGCATTGGCGCGTTTCCTCGGTTCCTACGCAACGTACTGCTTTTTCACTAGCGTATTGTAGCAATGGTCGTGCCACTTAAAATACACTCGGCGAATGCCCAACAACGAAACACGATTTAACATACAGTCCCCCGACCCCTATTAAGCGACCACCCTCGGGGAAATGGCAAGTGGCCGCTTAATAGGGGTTGGCCGCCTAATAGGGTTTCGTCAGAAATCACCACAAGGCGTAACTGGCCGCTTAATAGGGATTCGACTGTAACACAAAGAGAAGGCCATCTTACCTCTAAAATTTGATCGCCAGCCCAAAGTCTGCCGTCTTTCGCCGCTGCTCCGTCTTCATACACTTCATGGATGACGATAGCGCCCTGGAAAAATATCACCGATCAATTGATGAATTCTCCTAACTGAATTCCATACATTCCCTTTAAAAACGTTATGAGAATTTGTTGTTCCATCAATACAAGGAAGCATCACAAGTACGACTTACCAACAACGTATCTGCACCGCCGACTATACTCAGTCCCAGGCCTGTGTTGCCTTTAGGAATCTCTATCACACATTCTTGGCCGGGAATAATCGGTATGGTGCGGGGATTGGGTGTCGGGGTTAATGTTGGTGTAACAACTGTGTAAAAACGAAAGAGCGGCAATCATAAATTATTAAAATCCTCGCAATTAACAGTCTATTGTCTAGTTTAGGTAAGCAACCAATCACTTATTGCTCAATATTTTGTTCTGAGCGTTAGCCATTAGAAAGAGAGGATGATCTAAGAGAAGGATTTCCCGTGCTCCATGATAATTTTTTGAAATCTATTAATAGTTTCGCGCCAAGCTGTGAAAGTTATTTTTATTTCCTTCTGATCGAGGCTCCGACATTACGTTACTCGAACTGACCAATCAGGTAGCGCTCTTAAAATAGCTCAGCTATGGACTGGAAGTTAGAAATAGATTTAAAAAAATTATTATTGGAAGAGACCCATGTATGGGGGAATGCTTCTCTTAGGTCATCCTCTCTTGCGTTAGAGAAAGTTGAACCACCTGGCCTTGCACGATAAAAATAGATCAGACAAAGCTGTGGTAAAATTGGAGTTAACAATTTACCTTCCGCTTCTCTGGGAGACTGCTGGATAACATGAACTTCGGGCTCAAAAGCGTGCGACTGTACCGGCTCTCTTCTCGATGCTGAAGGACTTCCGCTCGACACACTTCCGCTCGGCACACTTCCGGTCAGCAAACTTCCGCTCGGCACACTCTCAAAGGGCTTTTTAGTCATTTGAGGACTCTCTGATTTTCTCGGACTTTCGGGTTTTTGGTCGTCTGACATGGAGTTCCTGGCTGGTTTCTTAGCAACAGGAGGCCCTCTCTTGGGAGCACGGGGACTTCCGGTATCTCTCCTTGGAGATACACTGGCGGTTGTTGCTTTCTCGGGAGCTGGTGGACTTCCGGGAAGTGCCTGTTTCCTAGCAACCACGAGTGACACCTTCCCCTTGGTTCTCTTCAATATGGCAACAGCCTGCAACAAACATGTCATCCGAGAGTGAGCCCGCGATTATTATCATCGGGAACGTTCTGCGTGAACAGTGTAGATAAACACGTACGCACACCCTACTCTAACTGAAGTATCATTTGTTACATAGCTATAAGCTAGGGGGAGGGTGACGTCGTTGGGAGAAAGGGGAGGGTGAGGTCGTTGGGTGAGGAGGAAGGGTAGGGTCGTTGTGGTAGGGGTAGGTTGGGGTCGATGAGGGAGGGTGGTGTCGCTGGAGCACCACATACAACGGCGACAACAACGAGAACGTCACAAAACATTAGGTTTAATTAGTAAAGTACAATTGCTCTGCACGTGCGTTTTGGTACATTTATTTGCCTTCCTCTGCAAGACAACTACGTCAAAATGAAATGACAAATTCACGGTATTATTGAGAACGTGAACACACGACGGTGAATTTTCCTTTCTCTATCTGGACTTGAACTCTGTCACTACGAATTCAGCTCCTGGACAGTTCGGCCACATTGTACAAATTGAACGTGTTGGAATAATCGCGAAGTAGTTTATAGGAACGTTAATTCACTTTTTAGGTGACGGTTTCCATGGCGTCGCCCCCTAACGACAACGTCGCAACGGGGAGGGGGATATGCCCGTAATGATAAAATAAATATCCCTCCTTTCTTATGTCATGGATTCGAATCTCGCTGAAGCCTGGACTTCCTTGCAACTTCCAAATGTTATTGTTTACCTCAGCGTGAGTAAGTCCAACTATCGGCTGATTGTCCACTGCGATCAGTTGATCTCCTTTCCTCAGTCGGCCATCCTGAAGTCAAGCAGAAAAGAAACAGTTAACAGTCGACCACCAAAGGCCTTTGTCGCGTGGAATCCCGCCTCCGAGAGCGAGCCCGCAATGATACAGCGGTCAAACGTACAGTGCGTGTGCATTGTGACAGCAAAGTGTCTTGCCCAAGAACATCACGCAATGACCCCAGCCAGGGCTCGAACCCGGACCGCTCGATCCGGAGTCCAACGCGCTAACCTTTACACCACCGCATCTCCCGCGTTTCTCTGTAATCCTATAATAAAGACAGGCTTAGGGAAATTGAAGTCAAGTACCTTTTGGGCAGGTCCTCCCTCAGTGATGTCCTTCACATAAATGCCTGTCTCGCCCTCGCCAAATCCTGGGCCTTCCACCACAGCAAATCCAAGACCGGTTGGGCTCTGTCAAAGGAAAAGACACTGAAATATTACCAAAAATGCGCCCCATGAGGCTGTCCTGTGCCTCACTATAGACATATAAAACCTACGGCTGAATCACGCCCGGGCCAAACGAGGATGACAGTTGTTAAGAGTTCAAACTCTCGCTCTCGTTTGGCCTGAAATTCTGATGCGCTCTCAGCGACTCTCGTCAACTCTCGTGCGCTCTCATCGAGTTTGAACCTGCTCAAATGTTTCTTGAGAGTCGTCGAGAGTTTTCTCTCGTTTGGCCCACACTTGATGATAGTCGATGAGAGTTGAAGAAAACTTTCGTGATTGCCAATTCTCATCCTCGTTTGGCCCGGGCTTTAGACTAAAGCAGCCAGAATAGTCTCCTTCGCAGCCTCACGCGTGACGACACAAATAACGGCTGCACAAGAGACTACAGACAGAAGAGCAAACGTTTATTTGCTACACACTGGTGTTATTCGGGTAACGCATTATATCGGGTGAATTTTCTGTTTTAAAAACAATTTTCCCGTTGTAAAACTCGACGTTAACATACCTTGACAAAGTCAATAAACTCCACTTTCTGACCCCCTGAAAGTTCTTTCAAAAGAATCGGTGAAACGGTGATACCCTCTGCGACGGTGGTGGACTGGAACTAGGACTAGGGCCGGATCGTCGGGGACTTCCGGTCTCTCTTCGATGCGATGACGGCGATGACTCGATGGATCGAACATTTAGCGGTTTCACTTCCTGTTCGGGCCACTGGTGGCCTCTGGGAGATTCTTGAGCCGGCGGTGTCCTGGCTCGACTTAGGTAATCAGCGGCTTCTTGTGACCGGCCTAAGACGAGTTGAACCTCCGGCGGAGTGTTCTGTGAGTTGGAAAGAAAGAGAAATTGTCACACAAAAAACTGAATATAAAGAGAGGTTGATCTAAGAGAAGCATTCCCTCATACATGGGTCTCTTCCAATGATATTTTTTTTGAAATCTATTTCTAATTTTCAGTCCATAGCTGAGCTGTTTTAAGTGCGCTGGCAAAATTTTCAAGTTTCTCTTTGGATTTGAACGCTGTCTTTACATATTCAGCCGAGGATAGTTCTGACACCGATAGACAAACTGAATGGAACTAGAGATTCGCGAGATTATGAAGTAAAATATTTAAATCGATGTTGTCCTTGGCGTTCCCTCTGCCGTCGTAGATGCTTAAACTCACTAATCTCTACGTTGGAGCGCGTTTAGAAAATATCCGTTTCCATTGGCGTTTGTAATCGTTGATGTGCGGTAGGAAGGCCAAATCGTATTAAAAAAAAAATCCGTTTTGAACTGAATAAAAAAGAGAATGAAGACGTATATTGCATGTGCATATGGCCTGAAGCTCTTAGGGTACTGCTTCCAGGAACGTTTGCTGAAAATGACATTGTTCACCCAGCGGGCGACTGAGCCGAGTTTAAAGGAGCTATGTCACGATATTTTAAATCATTTTTTTCTGATGAACAAAATTACTTTCGAATTGAAGGAAACCTCAAAATAATAGCTTACTAAGGTAGAAAAACACCAAAGAGGTGATAATAAACCAAACAGGAACAAGGATGGTTTAAGATTGAGGAAGATTAAGACGGATTGCAAACGACAAACTTGAAGATGCGCCATCCGTGACGTAGCTCTTTTAACGGTTCTAGAAGAAGATTCGACTCACCTTCAGGATCGCGGAGGCCTCGTAATGAGTTAAGCCCCGGATGGAGACCTCGTTAACCTCCAGGATCTCGTCCGCTTGTTGGATTTTTCCATTCCTTTCCGCTGGCCCGCCTGGCTTGACGTCCACCACAAAAATGCGGTTAGCCGCTGCACCTTTGCCGCCCGCGATGCTCAAACCTTGTAAAGAATCACAAGAAAAACAGGTTATAAGCAAAATTTTCACTGGCGAAAGCAGGTCACGGAAGAGCTGCTAACGGGAACAAGAAAAACAGCTCTTAGAGTTGCGTAGGAAAAATAGCACTACTTTGAACAGAGGAAGGAGAGAGAATTCGGTTTTCTGATGATAGGGACTACATCACACTAGTCCAGGCCAAACAAGAACGTTCAATTGAACTCTAGATCTCGCTCTCGTGCGCTCTCAGCGACCCTCAGTTCTGGCCCACTCTATCTGTCACGCAACACTACGCTCTGGGGAGAGTGTGACCCTCTCTCCCGAGAGCGTAGATTTGCGTTACAGAGAGAGAAGGCCAGAACTACACTAGTATTCAGTGCGCTTCCTACGAGGTAACAAATATTATAGCCCCTTTAAACGAGCTTGTATCGGTTCTGATAATGAGGAGCAATTTGTTCAACTTTACTTACCTAATCCGGTACCTCCCTTCACGAGATCAGCAAAAATAAAGTCACCAGTTACATCCGGGTATTTAATCTTCAGTTGCCCTGAGAAGGAAATATAGCAAGAAGCAAAATGTTGAGAATTTCGACAACATGCTGTTTTTGGAGTGTCGTATTTTCCTACAAGCAGATAAAATATAACCTGTGTAACGGACGCAAGATGTTAATATAAGGCGCGAGTTTTAGGCACGCGCGTGGGAGGATTAACACGCATTTTTTTCGCGTGGGCCCTCGCGCGGGCCTTCAGCAACTTGCGCCTGCTCAGCAGCCTAATTAAATCAAGAGAGCAAGCTTACGTTTCCTATCCTCATCGCTCTAGACCATAGTGAAACGAGACGGCAGATTTAACAGGTTAAACAAGTTTAAAAAGAAAGCAAACTTAGTGAAACGAGGCAGCAGGTTTAACAAGAGAGCAAACTTACGTTTCCTATCCTCATTGCTCTTGACCATAGTGAAACGAGACGGCAGGTTTAACAACTTGCTTTCCATCTCAGCCTTCACATCCTCTGCCTTGACAACTGTTGCGATTGGCTCCTCGACTTCAGCTGTCAGATTTTTGGCGGGAATTCGAATGTCTTTCCTGAGTGACTCGTCTGAAGGCAAACTAGCTGCCTCGGCAGAGGGCCTGGCACTGGTAACTGTTACACTGCTGGGCTCCACCTTGGAATAGAAGGGTTGCATGTGAATTAGGTTCCCCCCGGAATCTCATATGTTTTCACAAGAAAAGGGGGGGAGGGGGGGGGGGGGGGGGGGGGGCTATTCGCAGGTGAAAATCAGATACAACGAACAGTTGTGAGTTAGGTCTCCCCGGAATCTCACCTGTTTTCACGGGAAAAAGGAGGGCCTATTCGCAAGTGAAAGTCTGATACAACGAACAGTTGCATGTGAGTAAGGTCCCCCCAGAATCTCGTATGTTTTCACGGAGGAAAGGGGGGCCTATTTGCAGGTGAAAATCGGATACAAAGCACATTCTTTATAGATTGCATTATAGTTAAAGTTTGACTATCATTTACTAGTAACTCCACATAGATTCTTTTGAAAAGCAGAAACGGGATTATAGCCTTGATTTATCTAGACTGCAGTCCCACTCCACCCCCCCCCCCCCCCCCCCAATTTTTTATCTAACTTCAGATCCGACAAGTGTTTATCCTTGCGAGTGTGAGCGTAAAAATGGCGGTATGGACGAGAGGGAATTGGCACCACACTTCGTCCACTTCGTCTCGATCCAGTCCCTTCTCGTCTCAAACCCTCGCCGTTTCTTTCGTGTCACAACGAGGATATTTCGAACAAGAATTTTCGAAGAAAATATAACCGGGCTTTTTTATCAAGCAAGCAAGCCGTTTTACCTGCTTTCTTGCTTGAAATCTATCAGATTAGTCACGGCAGTCACGCTGAAGTCTGATGTTTGCGTATAGTGCCTACTGTCAATTTTCTTGCCTCTGAGCAGTCTTTGAAGATCATTCCTCAATATAAAGCCAAAGTTGAATAAGAGGAAAAAACACGACAACATAGGTACGAATCGGTGTTGAACCATCAATCGCAGACGTTCCGCGTTGCACCATCATCATTCGCAGCTATTCTAGTCACAGTTCGACAAATTGCGTGAGTCAAAATGTGATATTGTAACGTAATGGTTGTTATTTATAAATCTTCTGCATA
The DNA here is from genome assembly GCA_029204205.1 of Desmophyllum pertusum. Classification (NCBI taxonomy): domain Eukaryota; kingdom Metazoa; phylum Cnidaria; class Anthozoa; order Scleractinia; family Caryophylliidae; genus Desmophyllum; species Desmophyllum pertusum. The sequence continues at coordinate 276,055 of MU827797.1, read as the reverse complement.
CAAGGAAGTGAATTGCTGCACCAACACGAAAAAGTAATGTATTTCACACTAAATAAACAGCAGAGTATTCATGTTCAAATCAAAAGTAATAGCTTGATATGAAATTTGACCTAACGGCGACCCTGGTTTATCACAGACGTTGCGAAATCTCTTCAAGTCACAGTTAAGACGTGACTCATGTGACCCCATGACGTAATCGTCCTTATTTATAAATCTGCATTTCTCAGCAAGTTTCTGTTTTTCTCAGAAAATATACGGAAAAGATATGTATTTCACACAAAATGACAATTATTTAACAGGACAATATTCATAAAATATCATTTAGGCAAAGGATGACCCTGGCGAAATCTAACGTAGCTTGATAAAAAAATTGATCTAATGGCGCTTCCAGTGTATGTGATGTACGTACGCACCTCACAGACAATCTCTTCAAGTCACGATTCGACGTGACCACGTCTCAGCAAGTTTCTGTTTACATAAATCTGCGAGTCTGGGTATATACAGAAGTTTCTGTTTTCCTTTTCGGAAAAGAAATTTACTTCACACAAAACAAACAGGACAATATTATGACCCTGGCGAAATGTAACGTAGCCTTGATAAAAAATTTGATCTAATGGCGCTTCTAGTGTATGTGATGTACGTACGCACCTCACAGACAATCTCTTCAAGTCACGATTCGACGTGACCCTATGACGTAATCGTCCAAATATAAATCTGCACTCTCAGCAAGTTTCTGTTTACATAAATCTGCGAGTCTGGGCAAGTTTCTGTTTTCCTTTACGGAAAAGAAATGTATTTCACACAAAACAAACAGGACAATATTATGACCCTGGCGAAATGTAACGTAGCCTTGATAAAAAAATTTGATCTAATGGCGCTTCTAGTGTATGTGATGTACGTACGCACCTCACAGACAATCTCTTCAAGTCACGATTCGACGTGACCCTATGACGTAATCGTCCAAATATAAATCTGCACTCTCAGCAAGTTTCTGTTTACATAAATCTGCGAGTCTGGGCAAGTTTCTGTTTTCCTTTACGGAAAAGAAATGTATTTCACACAAAACAAACAGGACAATATTATGACCCTGGCGAAATGTAACGTAGCCTTGATAAAAAAAAAAATTGATCTAATGGCGCTCCTAGTGTGTCCACCTAGTAGTGAGTACAATGATTTAATATTTTGACGAGTCAAACTCACCGACGTTGCGAAATCTGTACGCCACTCCGATGTGTTTACGCGGTCCTAAATTAATATTTATTTGGACCAGTCCAACTTTCACATAGGATCGATTTCCGCCGCTCTCTCGAGTCCGGGCTTCGTTCTTCCCCGAGAAAATCTTTCACAAGGCGAATACATTCATATATATTCATACTCACCCCTAGCTCTCCTCCTAGCACTTTGGTGGAGTAGAGGTATAAGGTGAATCACGACAAAAAAAAAAAACAGAAGCTATTTTACTAACCGGGCTGGGCAGTAGTCTTTGCTTTATCGCGAGTGGGATATTAACAAAATGAAACAACGTTTTTATAAAGTGATCAACACAGGATCTGTTGTTCGTTGATTTCGAGTTTAGCATAATCTCGTTGAACCAGATTAAAGTTTCATTTTAACACTAAACGTTACTAACAACAATGAAATACAAAATCAAAAATGATTCTTACAAAAAATAAATATAAAACTAAAACAACGATCAACACAATGCAAGAGTTAATATGAAATAATCTATGACATTTTAAGCAACTAAAAATTGAATTGAATATTTAAAAAAATTGAATATTTTGTCGTAATCGGTAATACACAGCATAGGTTTTAGATAATGATTGTCTTCCATTTTTAATTTATTCACTAATTCTCCGTTTTAAGATGCTCAAAATAAAAGGAAAACAAGTTAAAACTACTGTAGCAGTTTAAAAAAATCATAAGACAGTTAAACATCCAATGGAATAAACATAAATCTCGTCTAAACACTCAAAATATTATCTCGTGCTATTTGTCTTTAAAATTACAGACCGTTTAACAAAAAACGTTATTAAAAACACACTGAAAATGAAGAATTTACAAGCAAGATAAAATATAGTATAAATTTAAGTTATATTACCTGAGAGATGTAGCTTTTGGTGATATTTAATCCCTTCGATTTACCAAAACCAAACGGCATTTTAAAACGACAGAAAAAACTTTACCGACTTGCAGAAGAGCGGTTCGTGTTTCTGGTGAAACGCTCTATGCACGATATTTCACACAAATGATGTATTATCTTCTGGTCTATCTGTGCATAATAGTGGTTCCAAATCTGAGGCTTTCTTCGTCGAAACGTTGCCAAAAATACAGCCAATAAGAATAAACACGCATAACCTTTTGCTAGACTGTAAACTTTCCGTGATAAATTTGCATCACAGACACCGGAATTGAACGCTACTCGGAACTAAAGCTTATCTCTTCAGCACTTGTCAAGTGAATCTCACCTTTCCTTTCTATTTCATTGTGTAAATTGCGCAAATAAATCATAATATTTATATTTCAACAAAAACCTTTTTGTTTTTTATTTCCAGTAATTTACAATCAAACACGTAACTCTCCAATTGGAAAATAGAATCTCAATTAATTAATAACGGGTAATTAATTATTAACATGTTTAGGCTACATTAGACACAAGCCACAATAGAAGAGCTCTATTCTCAACTATTTAACATTGAATAAAGATCTTAAATCACCTTGGCTACAGAAAATATCCATACCTATCCCAAGGAAGGTCATTGGAAATTCCTAGGGGAAGGGGGGTCTCAAAAGCCGAACTTTTTAAAGAAAGTAAGAAGATAAACTGGAATTTCCAGGAGGGGTGGGGAGTTGAAACCAAAAACCCTTCCGTGGGGAGAGGTACGGATACTTTTAGTATTTAAGTAAGTAAGTAAGTAAGTAATCTTTATTTAAGCAGGGTGGCCCATTCAGCTCTAGGCTGGTATCCATAGGGGCCCTGCGTCTAAAAAATACATATTACAATTTAAGAAGATTTACAAAATTACTATACTAATTACTATACTAATTAAATTACTATACTAATTACAATACTAATTATTTGACAGATTGTTTGCTACTTACATTGTTGAGTGAGAGTTGCGGCATGCGCGGTGGTTTGGGCGGAGGAATTATACCAGAAGGAACAGTCCTGACCACAAAGCGCACGGGATTCTTGGCTCGCTTGATGATCTCCACTGCCTCGTCGTGTGATGCGTCACGAAGATCGTGCCCGTCAACCTAACAGGGGTAGAGAGAGTAGATTATAGATACACTGTTTACTGACACTGAATACATCAAAAGTACGAGAAAGACAAATGACAAAATGGTTCAACACACTAATATTAAAGTTTATTATATGGCAAAACTTAATGAACTGGAGCATTCAAATAATGGCGGACACCCTCGAGAAACAGAAAAAGTGTCCGCAACTGGAGCTGGCCACTTACGGAAATGTGTAAATACAGAGTTTGTATGAGCTAGAGTTCAAACGGGGTTTTGTCAAGGCGGCCGTTAGTAGAGCTGTCCGCTTACGAGAGTGTCCGGTCAGAGAGAATCGACTGTATGTTTAACTTTAGCGCGTGTTTGCCGAGAACTGATGCATTAATTTATCAGCAAAGTTTTAAAAGAGCCATTATGATAAAAACTTTATCGAACTAGCTTGTTCGGTCCGTATTGGTCTCTTTCTTTTTTTTGCAAGTTACGGATTGAGCCGAAGGCGAGGTCCATAAACTTGCGAACAAACAAAAAAGAACTCGACCAATATTTCCCCAATACCGACCTCACGCTAGTTCAATAACATCGATGTATTTTATAACATTCACAGGACAATCAATAGCAGTCTGTCAAACCATAGTTAATAGAGGGAAATGGTTATGAAGCCCGGCAAAGTTCTTTGTTATATGTTTTTGTTCGCTATTTTGGGGGTTGACCGTGCACAAAACCTGACAAAATACAATAGGTGGTTACGTATGTTCAAGCAACTAACCAATAGAAACGTTACGATTACGTAATTCATGCATAGTGTATGAGCTCAAAACAAAAGATGTGCACAGTCATGGACCTTCCAACATAAATCTTGGCCTCTTTGTTTGCTCCTTTGAAGTTTGCCGGGCTTCATAACCATTTCCCTCTATTAACTATGGTCAAACCAATACCAAAACCCTCACCTCCAAAATTTGGTCACCAGTCACCAACGTTCCTAAACGCGCAGCAGGACTGGACTCCAGCACATGCCGTATAAAGATCCCTTTGAGGCCCAGACCCTGCTGGCCAACTTTACCACCAATGATGCTAATACCCAGGCCACTATCGGGTTCTCGGTTAAGTTCCACCACACGAACTCCAGGTTCATCGTAGATAGGTGGTCTAACCGGTTGAAGCAGGTCAGGCAGGTTTCCTACTCCCTCGGGAATATTGTACTCTTCATTTTCCTCCCTGGAGGTACAAAGGAGTTGATTGAACATTAGGCTAAGTCTTCACCGCGGGCTCACCGCGGTCAAATGCTCGAGCATGCGCAAAGACGTAAATTCTGGTCGCCCGCGCGCCAATTTCCCGCGAAAATTTTTAAAGGAAAACCATTGCAACAATCCGGTGTCACGCAAAATTTGCGAGAATAATCACAACTTTGAATTTGCGAAATGAAACAAAAGTAAGTAAAAGGAGAAGTTTAGACTTATCTTTCAGTATATTTCCAGCATTCTGTAGAATTACCATTTTTAGTCTAATCCTTATCGTATCAATAACAAAATTCTCGTTTCTGATTGGGTATTAAAAACTGAGCAAGATTTAAACAGATTACAAACACTCATCACATGTTAACCTTCTCTGCTCTCGCTCAGCGTCAACCTCCAGGGACTGGGACGACGAGTGTACTGATGACGTAGAGCTGTCTTCAAGGAAGGACGAGGGAGACTGTTGAATAGCCCTTGCTGGTGTCATCTCGCTACGAATGAGTGTGAACCTAAAAGGAAACGGGTCGGGTGGGTTAAAAATAACGATCATCCTGTAATGAGTGGCCTGACGAACTTGGGTAGTAAGCTAGTACCCGAGAAAGATATTATTCTGTCAGTGACACAAGCTACTCGGAAAAAAATTCCAGTTCCCCCAACAGGAGTCGAACCTAGAGCGTCCGACAGGTGTGTGGAAGGTCATACCACTGAGCTACAGGAGACTCGTGGGAGCTTAGACCATATAACTAGGTTCAAATGCGACAAACATCCCGCATACTGCTAGGATTGATTTTGTCTATGTGTGGAAAGAAATGATGGTAAATTTTAAGCTTGGCAGAAATTTGAGAAAGATGTTTATCAGTCAGTAACACAAGTTACTCGGAAAAAATTCTGAGTTCATGATTGGTCAGTTCAAGTAACGCGATGTCAAAGCCTCGATCAGAAGGAAATAAAAATATATTTACAGCATGGCGCGAAACTATTAATAGATTTCAAAAAATTATTATGGGGCGCGGGGAATCCTTCTCTTAGATCATCCTTTCTTGATCGACTCTAACAATGTAAATTTATGGAAAATTAAAGTCAGAAATACTCACACTATGTCTTTCAGCAAAGATTGCCTCCTGAGCACAGACCTGTAAAGCACAAACAGAAGTTAAGTCAAAGTCAAGTGAAAGATCACTTTTCCCGATCACAATCCCGTTTCTGAGAATTACCTGAGTCTACAGTTTTCGTCAAAGATGTTACTAAGCTTGCAACTTCATGTTTCCTTATGGCATCACTTTCGTGGTAACTCTTTTTTTAGCTGAAATGTTGTTCAAGTCCTCAACAGGACTGTAAAACTTAACCCTTTCACTTTGCTGCATACTGGTGTACTCAACTTTCTCAAATTTGCTAAATTAGAGTACAGTCAAAGCTCTCTGAGCGGACATTCTCGTAAGCGGACAGCTCAACTTAAGGCCGCCTTGACAAAACCCCGTTTGAACTCTAGCTCATACAATCTCTGTATTTACACATTCTTGTAAGTGGCCAGCTCCAGTTGCGGACACTTTTCTGCTTCCCGAGGGTGTCCGCTTACGGGAGCTTCGACTGTAGTTCTTGAACGTTTTTACCCAATACCCTAGCTTTGTTAACACTTTCACTCTCAGAGTCAAACCTTGAGTTAATAAATGTAGCTGTAGTTAACTTTTGAGTCTCTGGATGAAACCCTAGTGTGTGACCATTCAAATGAAAGCTGTTGAGCAGTACTGACATGTGGTGCTGTTTGTTTTTGACAATTTTGCAAAATGAAATTAAAGATTTCCTCAGTCTTGAACTTAGCACTCTTGGGAGTGAAAGGGTTAAGGAACAAGATGTATTTTGGTGTACTACATGTGTATCTGTACCTGGCTCGGTGGCCTGATAAACCAATCATACTTTCATCATTGACGGCAACAATGTGATCCCCGACCCCAATCCGTCCGTCCAGTCCAACAGCACCACCCTTGAGTACAGACTTTACAACACAACCACAACCATCTTCATCGCCCTTGAGTGTCAGACCTGGTGTGAAATGAAAGAATAATAAAATCAATATTTGCTGACCTGCCGATCACGTTCGAAAACCGTCGGAGGACCTCGGGTGATTTTCTGAAATCTTCGAATATTCTTTGGAAGGGTTCGGGTGCCGGTCATCTTCGGAAATAGTCGGAAGGCTAAATTTGGAATCTTCGGAACTCCTTCGGTGATCTTCGGGAATCTTCGGAGTACTTTTTCCCTCCACAAACAAAACGTGACAAAAATACCCTGTCTAAACCAATCTTTCCCTCTATGTTATTAGAACAGTACACAACTTCAGTATCATGCGAATATAGCTGTGTCCCATTGCTCCCGGCCGCTTTGGAGCTACGACTTCAGAGCCAATAACGTTTGGAATACAGGTACATTCAAGTCTTTGTTTCAGCGCTGTAAGCTAATTTGAATTTCGTCAAAAATACTCCGCTACTCTCTTCTCGGTGCTTGGAAATGTGATGAAACACCATTTGATACAATGCATAAAAAATTGATTTTAAAAAACTTACGGATACAATATGTGAAACAAATTCGCCACAATTACAAAAATACTAACCCAGTTTTCCGACCATCTGCCTCCGAATAGTGATAGTCTCCATTCTTGATTTAATATTATCAGGTAAATCATCCATATCCATGGAATCTCCAGAAAACAACAGCGGCGGACCAAAGTCAAACTTGGATGAGCGCTCGCTACCGCTATCACTGGATTCATTGTCGCTCTCTTTTTCCACTTCAATGTCACCCATCAGGGCGGAGTGTTTATCTAAAGAAGCCAGTTAGAGAAGCAGAGATCATTGAGTGAACTACAAAAAACATGAACTTTAACATGCAAAAAGCATTATCTAAAGTGTAACTTTCAAGTCTGCGGATGAAACCCTAGTGTGTGACCATTCAAATGAAAGCTATTGAGCGGTACTTCCATGTGGTACTGTTTGTTATGCTGTACAAGGTGGTTCTAACTTTTAAGTCTGTGGATGAAACCCTAGTGTGTGACCATTCAAATGAAAGCTATTAAGCAGTACTTTCAAGTGGCGTTGTTTGTTTTTTTTCAGTACATTGCAAATTGAAACTTGTTCGAGATTTTTTTTATTATTTTGAACTTTCACACTAGTAGGAGGTACGTACATTGAATGGTACCTCGTTTCTCCTGTGCAGAACTTTGGAGCAGTGGTTCACCATTGTATCTTGCAGTATCTGGCGGGCTCTCTTCATATTCTTCATCGTCATCGGGCAAAGGCATCGGCCTGGCAACACCTATTCTAACTTTACCTGGAAGATAGAGAGGTAAATTGTAATGCCTGTCTTAAAACAAACAGACAATCAAACTCCTGATGCTTGTTACTCATGTGGTTTCTACTGTTTAGAGCGGTTTCAATTGAGTGTAGTAAACCAAAACCAAAGCAATCACGCTGGCCAGTCACAACAGACAAAAACAACGCAAAAAAAAATTACCAGAACTCAAAGGAAAATACATGTACGTTGTATAATGTACAAAATGTAATGGTGCAAAGGGCGGGAAAACAAGTGTGACCAAGTCACAATTTATTGGTTTTAGTTTGGCATCTGATTGGTTAAGAAAGTGGCGTGAGTTTTTAGAGCCAATCAGAGAGCGTAGTCAAGCAAAACCGAAGCAAACGCATGTTTACTTTTGACACTCAATTGAAAAGTGCTCTAAAACCATTTATGATAACTTATTACAATCATGTAACTCTTTCACTCCAGAGTCAAACCTTGAGTCAATAAATGTGGTTGTAACTTTTCTGTCCTTAAGTGTGTGACCATTCAAATGAAAGCTATTGAGCAGTCCATTCAAGTGGTGCTGTTTGTTTTTGACAATTTTGCAAATGAAATTCAAAATTTTTCCCTCGGTTTTGAACTTAGCACTCTTGGGAATGAAAGGGTTAAAACTCACCTTTCGGTGTCCCCTTGAGAGTCTCGACAGCAAAACTGAGTGAAGAGTGTTCCAGATTGGTGTCATTAACAGACATCAGGCGATCCACTGGCTTCAGGCGTCCATCTTGTTCAGCCACACCCCCAGGTACCAGGCTCCGAATCACAATCACAGTCTTCTCAGGGGATTCTGGGTCCTAACAATACCAACAGACTTGTTAGGGGAAAATAATTGTGTGGTTTAAACTCGGAGCAGTACTTGATTATTGAGTCTACACTTGTAGACGCAGATTGTACGGTACATGATTGTAGATAATCGTACGTAGAACATGTCAAACTCACCTTGTAATCCAGGATGCTAAATCCCAGTCCCCTGTCCTCTTTCTCTAGATCCACATACTCAATGTCGTCCGCCCACATAGACTGGGACATAGTTGATTCATTGAACCCGGTGGGACTGGGGCTGTCGGGTAAGGCAGAAAGCATGGGGCTAGGAGTCGCCATATCCACTTCAATATAGCTGCCATCATCTTCAAAAGTAAGATATACATTTTTAACAATAATGAGAACTGAGAGAAAGAGACACAGGACTCTAAGTTACTTAAGACTTCGATGTTTTGAAAACTGTATAGTTTTTATACACTATAAATATCGTAATGTAAGTAGTGTAAGTACCATAATTATTGTCAGTGGTGTAAGCATCATAATTATTGTAAGTAGTATAAGTATCGCACTGTAAGTATTGTATTATTATGTAGTGGAAGCGTTGTATTGTAACTAGTTAAGTATCTATTTTTGTAAGTAGTGTAAGTATTGTATTATATGTAGTGGAAGCATTGTATTGTAAGTAGTTAAGTATCTATTTTTGTAAGTAGTGTAAATAATTATCAGTATTGTAAGTAGTGCTTTTTTTGTGTGTTGTAATTAAAAAATATATATATATATAAAAAGTAAAAAAAAAAAAAATGAACCCTGTTCTGCCCTATTCCCGCATGGGGAGAAGGAACTGATGATGTATGAGCCCCGTGAAACCTTCCTGGCTACTAAACACTTCTCACACCTTGTCTCTAAATTTACCCCACCCCCCACGGGCTAAACACTTCTCACACCTTGTCTCTGATCAGTTTCAGTTGGTTGGCTTTCCACCTCCATCTCATCCTCTGCCGTGATTTCTTCAAAGACATCATCTGTCAATCGTTTCCTAGCAACTACCAATCGAAAGTCCATGGGTAATCCTTGAATCAATGAGACAACTTCTGAATGACTCATCTCTAGAACACTGGCACCATTCACCTTTGTTACAAAACAAAATTAATGACACGAGGATCCATCAAAAAATTTTGCGCGCTCTGATTGGTTAAAAACCATGTTTTATCAGAGTATAAATCATAGAAAAGCATGTGTTATCGTTTTGCGCACGTAAATCTATATTTTAAAGCACATAAAGAAGCCAAACCATGTATTATACTGTCATAAAACACGACGGGAATTTGAGAACACTTGAGAAATATAGAAAACACTCGCCTGCGGCTCGTATTTTCTAAATTTATCTCGTGGTTCTCAAATTCCCGTCGTGTTTTACGACAGTATACATGTAATACATGGTTTTTGCTTCTTTATTTGTTAAATAAAAAATGGAATGTGATTTTAAAAGTATATACTTGTAAATCAATTTTACCTCCACTAGATGATCGCCAGGTTGGACAATTCCATTCTGACCCACGGGACCCTCGGGACTGACAGCATGCACTCTGTGCCATGGCAGGGAACCATCTTCAAAAACAGGGGGAACATAACGAATAATAAATCAGTTCTCATTTTGTTTCAATTACATTTACATTGTAATCACTTGTTGTTTTTGCATTTGGCAATATTTGAAAACTATGATCGTCATTTATTTTCCCTTACCCAGTAGATTTTGTGTTCCTTCTAAACTGATCCCCAGACCACCACCTGGTTGGAATTTAGTTATGTCTGCAACCTGTTGATATGATTAATAAATATTAAACTGATGATTCAATGATAAATAATAAATTACTATAATTTTCAACATGCATTGCTGTAAGAAGGAGTAGGGATGGCAGGGAGGGAGGGAAGGGGTCTAGAGGGAGGAAGGGAAGGGGTAGGCTCAATTTCCGCCGCTCTCTCGAGTTCAGTCTTCGTTGGAGGAGCATGGGTTTGTTTTCCCTAACAGTGGATGGTAAACGAACCTAGGGAGCGGGATGAGAGGAAAGAAGGGTGGGGGAAGGAAAGGAGGGAAAAAGGGAGCCAGGGAGGAAGGGAGGGAGGAATGGATGGATGGATCGGGATGGAAGAGGAAAGAAACAGACAAAGAAAGGATGGAAGGATGCATGGAGTGACAGATATGACGAAGAAATATGCACTAAATATTAGATGCATATCCTTCCTGATCGATCAAGATCATTATCTGCAATAATACTCACCATAACATCCACACTATCTCCTAGCAGATTGCTGTAATGTTCCTTAACACTTTCTGGATCTACAAAATGAAAATCAAGTTTTTGTTGAAAGTTGTAAAGTCCTACATGTATATAAATCAACACAGTACACTTTTTTTCTTTACATTCCTCTAGATTTTGTATCACACTTAGGTACAAGGCATATGATATGTGCACAAAAATGTACAAGCCATCATTGTGGGACGTTTTTCACTTCAGATATTCTCGTTGATATTGCACGGTGACCCATGTCAGACTCCAGATTGAGCGGTCCAGATTTGAGCCCTACATGTAGCTGGGGTCATTGTGTTGTGTTCTTGGGCAAGATACTTTACTCTCACATTGCCTCTCTCCACCCAGGAGTAAATGGGTACCGGCAAATAGTCAGGGCAATCTTACAAAATGCTGGTGGGTTATCTGTGATGGACTAGCATCCCATCCAGGGGAAGTAGCAATACTCCTACTCACTTCATGCTATGGAGGTAAAGGTGAAGCTGTACTCTGGCCAAACTGGCCCACACTGCCGGAGCTTATTCAAGTTTCCGTAGCATGAAGCCGACTAGGAGTATTGCAACTCCCCTTGCATTGGATGGATGCTAGTCCGGTACCCATAAATACTCTTGGGTGGAGAGGGGCACTATGAGAGTAAAGTGTCTTTTTTGTTGTTGTTGTTTTTTTGTTTTGTTTTTTGTTTGTTTGTTTGCTTTTTTTTTTTTTTTTTTTTTTTTTTAATTTTTTAAATTTTTTTAATTTTTTTGCCCAAGAAAACAATGACCCAGGCCAGGGCTCGAACACAGACTGCTCGATCCAGAGTCTAACGCACTAACCATCAGGCCACTGCATCTCCCATACTAGGAAACCGGAGTTTAATGCTGACCTGATAAGCCACTAGGCTTGTAGACAGACTTTAGCTTACCCATCTTTGAATCCCCATCCACTGAATCCCCCTGCACCGCTGAAGGTTCAGCTAGACTTGCACTGGACTGTGCACTCAGTGATACAGCTGCAGTTACCTCATCATCTGTACAACATGATACAAATATCATGGGGGGATGGTTACAGTAGGAATTGAACTATGCATTACATACCAAAACAAATGCCAGCATTGAACTCTACAAACTTCATTTTGAATAATGCTCTTGAGCCAACAAAAATACAGTCGAACCTCTCGGAAGTGACCACCCAAAATGTCAAGCCGTGGTTGCTTACGAGAGGTGGTCGCTTACAAGAGGTTCCTTTTGTAGTGATTTGACTGGTTGGCAAAATTTTGGTATTTTTGAAAAGTGGTCGCTTATGAGAGGTGGTCGCTCACAGGGAGGTTCAACTGTATAAACCTTGCACACTCACTCCAGTCCTTAATAAGAAATTCATTCATTTGTTCAATCATTTGACTGTTCATTTACTCATTTTACTCATTTTACTCATTTTACTCATTTTACTCATTTTACTCATTTTACTCATTTTACTCATTTTTACTCATTTTACTCATTTTTACTCATTTTTCTCATTTTACTCATTTTACTCATTTTACTCATTTTACTCATTTTTACTCATTTTACTCATTTTACTCATTTTACTCATTTTACTCATTTTTACTCATTTTACTCATTTTACTCATTTTACTCATTTTACTCATTTTTACTCATTTTACTCATTTTACTCATTTTACTCATTTTTACTCATTTTACTCATTTTTACTCATTTTTCTCATTTTACTCATTTTTACTCATTTTACTCATTTTTACTCATTTTTACTCATTTTACTCATTTACTCATTTTACTCATTTTACTCATTTTTACTCATTTTACTCATTTTTACTCATTTTACTCATTTTTACTCATTTTACTCATTTTACTCATTTTACTCATTTTACTCATTTTACTCATTTGTTTATTCGTTTATTCATTTATCCCCCTTACCACCCTACCCCTTACATGCATTAATTTCTTTACTAAACAGACATTTTTCCCTTGTTACACTGTACTTACCAACAGGAGTTTGCGGTCTGCTGAGTCGATGCTTGACATGTCGAGCCACCTTAATTCTGACAACAGCTCCAGTGTGTTTCAGAATTTCCACAGCTTGTTGGTTATCTTTTCCATGCAAACTCATATCATCAACCTAATTCATATTTAGAGAAGTAAAGTGAGCTGCAATGCCTGCCACGCATGCTGGCCATTGATAATAAATAAAACTAATATAATTATTATTATTTACTATCATGATTTTGCACCTTGTTTGACTATATTCACTCATACAGCTGTAGAAAACTTGACTCTCTAGCTTAATCTAATAATGTTTTAAATACAGTCGAACCTCGGCTAACGTGTAGTGGAATCATGGGATTGTTGTGTCATGTCGTCGTGATTTAAGAGCACATGTTCTTGAGCGAGCTTCGATCGACCTTCGTCATGAGTCTTAATTGTCACATTTTCGTCTTCGTCTAGCTTAGTCACAGCAGTTCAGAGATACATGTATTTATGTCTAAGCAGACACTTGGTCATGTTCCCAGCTACATACAAAAAAACTACATTTTTAACCTTCCATAAGCGGACATTTTTTCTGGTTCTGAGGGTGTCCGCTTACGGGAGGTTGACTGTAGTAGGCACTGAGGATGTTCATCCTTCAGTTGTCGATGAAGACCAAGACTTTACGTTATGCAGTTGACTGGTTCCTACATGTATGTGTCCAGATATGACTGTAGAGGCCAATCCAGGCACGAACGTAGCGGCCACTGGGTAGATGTGGTTTTGTTGCTGTTGTTGAGGTGCTGGCTGATTTGGCTTTGCGGAGCTCATGTTTTCTTTCAGCTGACTCAGTACGTAAAACTTCTGCAGACTTGGCATGTTTGCTGGTGAGGCTGCGCCACATGAACCTGTTCTGTGCAAGGTGTTCCGAGGACTTGGTGCCCAGGCTTTTCAAAGACAATTTCGGGCTGTCTTTGTACATGTACAATAATGATTTCTTTTGGCCGCTTACTGTTCTCTTGTATATCAGTACATGTAGGAAGCAACATTTAATGTAACAGCTACATGTAATACATGAAAGTTTAAAAAGGTACATGTAACTATACATTGTACAGAATTTGGATAATGTACCTCAATTATTTGGTCATTAATCCTCAACCTGCCATCCACTGCAGCAGTACTTCCTTCTGCTATACTTTTAACAAAAGATCCCTGATAATTCCGCTGAAAGGTGGAAAAATGAAAAGTCATTTTTAATTAATAATAAATACATCACATATACAGTAGATGATTGAATCCTTATGAACTTACTTCACCTTGGGCATAACGTCACCTGACCTTTGCTTGCATGTTTTAATTATCCTAAGAGCTATGCCGGCTAGTGCGACATGTATAATTATGTTTTTTATTCAGTCTACAATATTTTTCAAATTGCGGGAATCCCTCAATGCTGTTTTTGTAAAACCTGTTTATATCTCTGGGTGAGTGGAAAAAAATCCTGGGCGAGTGCATCCTGATAGTCACTCGCCCAAATGGCGAGTGCTCTAAAAATTATGTGTCCAACCCTGTTTATGCGAGATATGATCAGTTTGGCATCATATAAACGCACCTGAAGACTGCTCTACATATCCTGCTATTGTAATTCCCAGGCCTCTGCTATCCTTGATAAGTTCAACATCAAATGTTTCTACATCCCTGGTCTCCTACAAAAACAGCACAATGTTTACTCTAGAGATCTACTGTACCGAGTATATAATTGGCCATTTCCGAGTTGCCTTTTGCCTTTGTTTCAAAACGAGTCCTGGTGCACAACTGTTCAAATGGAAATTATGTTTACCTGCATGTTTATTGTCATGCAAATACAACTAATTTCCATAACAAAGGTTGTGCAGCAGGACTCGTTTTGAAACAGACCCTAAAGGCAACTCAGAAATGGGCTATTATACTGTAGTCACAAGTCATAAAATATAATTATACAATGTTGCACAAGAATAAATAAAAAATAATAATTATCACTACAAATTTATTATTAATAATTATTAATTAATAATTAATATTTAAAATTATAATATGATTATAATTTTTATTAGTAATACCCATAATTATAATATTTTAAATAATTATTAATAAAAATAATTATAAATCAATAATTATTTTTAAATTATAATTTGTAGTCACAACACAGGTACACACAATGTACATGTAATGGTAACTTGCTTAATTTATCAGGACTACAGTGTACTTCTAACAAATACATGTACCTCTTCTTTGGAGGCAGCGTCCACATTAGACTCGTCAGTCACCAATCTGGCAATAACAAGTTTGACGTGTTGCCCCACCTTGCGCAAAACCTGGGCGACCTGTTCACTACCCATACCACCAACATTAACTTCGCCAATCTGAAGAATGTGATCGCCACTTCGTAAACGCCCATCCTGGAATTAATCAGAGATTGTACAGTCAATGTCAGTTAATTATCAGCTGAAGGAAATTTAGTTAATTAGTATTAATAGAAAAAAAAACGTGTAGGGCAATATTTGTTTACGTCGGTGTTTTTTTGATCTCCTTATTTAAAACATAAATTAAAGGAAAATTAAATTTAGTCTGGCAAATTTAAAGATATCACATAAATGGATAGTGAAAATGCCATTTAGTAACTATCGCAAATATGAGAGGAATACTAAGTATTGAACGAGATATTTCTTGTTGAAAAATATCAAATTTACAGATGTTTGTATGGCTGGGTGGCAAGAGTTGACACCCAGCCATACAAACGTCTGTAAATTTGGCAACTTTTATAAATTATTAATCATCGTTTGAAGCAGATTTTGAATATGGTTTCCTTTAAAACTCGGCACTATAACTCAATTCTGCATGCTCTTTTTTGTAATGATATCTACTTTTAAATCGGGAAAATTTTCAAATTTGAGATGTACATTGTAAATAGTGATGTCACGATGAATTTGCCTATACAATGTACAATGTGCATTGTGGGACACACACCCTATCAGCGACTCCTCCTGGTAAGATGGTCTTCACAATAACACCAGTGCTTCTTCCGCCAACGATACCAAACCCCAGGCCTGAGCCATCATTATGCAGCTCTACAGTTTCAATATGCCGCAAATTCTCACCATCACCAGCCTGCAATATTCAAAGTATCATTAATACAATATATATTAATCAATCTTGAAATAATCATTTTTTACATAATATTGTACATGACTGTACAAGTACATATAATTATGCAGTCGAACCTTTACGTATTGAACCTCCAGTAACAGCCACCTCTCTATAATGGCCACCTCTCTACATGTACAATGGCCTGGATTTTTTGTTGCAACTGTGCGTCGATCGATACACTTTACTCTTGACTTTTTGAAACCTCTCTACAATGGCCAGTTAATTCTTCCCAGAGTGGGCCTTTCTAGAGAGGTTCAACTGTATTTAATTCATTATAATTATTATTAATAATTGTTTTTATTGAATAATGATTTACTTACAGGTACTGTGACAGATGTATGCGACACAGAACTAACGTCTGATGGTGTCCGGGACAACATTGAACTCGCTCCAGAGGTTGTACGAGATAAATTTCGTGAGCGCGGAATTCCACCTCTGGCAACAATCAGTTCAACTTCACCATTAGTTTGCTGTAGAACTCCAATAGCTTGCTGATGTGACACTCCACTATCAAGCTGTTTTCCATCTATTGCAAGGATCTGGTCACTTTCTTGTAACCGCCCATCACTTCAAATAAAATAAGCAATCAAAATATTTGCTAATCAATGCCTTTTGTTTGTGAGGATTATATTTCAACAGAGCAGTTGTGAAGTAGTGACTTATAAAATTTTCTACACTCGCTCATAACACTCATGCCAGAACTTTTCCGTACACCATCACTTGTCTGATCATGAGTGATAAGCTCTTTGTTTTCTCGACTCGAAACTCAAAGAGCTCGACTCAAAACTCAAAGCTCTCAACTCGAGACTTGATACTCAAAGTTTTTGAGCTTCTAGGATCGAGTCGAGTTGTTTGAGTTTCGAGTGACTGTCAGACCGGTAATAACTGTACATTGTATGCCTTCTTGCATGGACCTTGCATGACTGTACATGTATTACTAGCATTGTACATTAATTTTGTACATCCACTAAATCTCATACAAACTTCAAATTCTGGGAGATTGGGAACTTAATGACTAGTACAATATTAATGTCAGATGAAGCCTTCACTCTGACTCCACTTTATATGTGTGGGTAATTAATGGACAACCCTCTAAAAGAAAATCTTGTACAAGAGGATATATTACATAATTTGATAGGTTTAGGGGTACATGTCTGTAAGTTGTTCATAAAGACAATTACTGTATTTATGTACAACTTACATTATGTACCCCTAAACCTACAGTTTATTGTGTACATGTATTATGTTACAGGTAATATTTAAGACAGATACACATATTACAATCAGTAATTAAAAGAAAAATAAAGTTGAAGCTCCCATAAGTGGACACCCTCGGGAAGCAGAAACATGTCTGCAACTGGAGCTGGCTGCTTACGGGAAAGCATAAATTTATACAGAGTTTGTATGAGCTACATGTAGAGTTCCAAGTGGGGTTTTGTCAAGGTGGCTGTAAGTAGAGCTGTCCGCTTATGAGAGTGTCCGCTCAGAGAGCTTCAGCTGTACAGTGTAAAAATAAAATGCTTTGAGCATGCCCTACAATGCACGCAAATCATTAAGTAAGCATACCTTCCTGCAACACCTTCAGCTTGGATCTCCTGGATGAAAATTCCTAACTCTCCGCGATTTTCACTCTTCAACCCGACGACACTAAAACCCAAGCCACCTTGCTCTGGTTTCATTAGCTTCACAGTTTCAATCTCGCGGCTTTGGGCTAGAGTTTCAATTCCCTTTTGAAAGTCTTCATTCTTGGCAAATTTGGATTTCTTGAGCTCTGCAGCGACTTGATCTCGGTTGTCACCAGGCAATTCAAGTACATCAACAGGAAGATCAGGAGACGCATAGGCAGTGGCATATGACGATGGCTGGGCATCTATCCAATCTTCAGACTGACCACTGCTTGCTACCGGTGCTGGTTCAAAGTTTTCACGCTCTTGGTGAAATACGCCAGCTGTTGATGCAGGTTCATTTCTTATTGCAGTCTCCTCGCCTTCTGATGCAGAATGATGTGGAAACACAAGCTCACCTGTATGAGAGAACTCAAAGTCTTGAACTGGTGAATGCTGTAGCTGTTTGTTGAGATCTTTCACAGATTGTTGTATCACCAGCAGTTGACGGAACAGAGGGCTCTCCAGCATCTGTTTAATTCTCTCAAGTTCTTCATCGTTGTCTGTATCCCCTTGAGACTTGAGCTTCTTTTGAAAACCGTCTAAAATTTCCACAGCGCGAGTCGTATCTGTTAAAAGAGACATTAAAGACATTAACATCAAAATGAATAATTATAATAGTGTTTTTTTTTATTGCAGCTTCAACATTGTACATACATGTACACTGTACATGTTAATTTATTTTGGGAGATGCGGTGGCCTAATGGTTAATGCGTTGGACTTTGGATCGAGAGTGGTCTGGGTTTGAGCGCTGGCCATGGTCATTGTGTTCTTAGGCAAGACACATTACCCCCACAGTGCCTCTCTCCACTCCAGGAGCTAGTAGTAAACGGGTACCGTCGACAAAAATACTGGGGGATAACCTGCGATGGACTCGCATCCCACCTACAGTGTAAGGGGAGTAGCAATTCTCCTAGTTGGCTTCATGATAGGAAAACCGGGATAATCTCTGGCAGTGTAGGCCATTATTATATGGCTGGCTCTATGGGCAGGCAACATGAAGCAAATCCTGTGCTGTGATTGGCTACCCGCACGGTCAAGATCAGGGTTCAAAATAGCAGCCGGCTGCCGGCGATAGCCGGCACTTTTACCACACTTACCGGCGACTTTTCACCGAAGAAATAGAAAATATCGACTTTGATCGGCCAACTGAAATCAAAGTCGCTGTAGATGTTATAGTAAACATTTCATATCAGACAATGAAGCAGCCAAGAAACAAAATGTTTTAAAAGATTTTTGGAAACGTTTCAAAATGAGTAGAAAGAGTAGAAAAAGGTTTGGAAATTTGAAGCGTGCTGCAAAAGTTGAAATGGAGAATTCTTGTTCACCGTGAACGGCTAACTCTTTTACGCGTTTGTTCAAGCGTGAAACGTAAACATGCAAGTTTGTCCAGACAAACCGTTGCGTTACCGACTTTATGTTTCTCCACGTGTAATCAAGATTTATTTTGCACAAAAACTTGTTTAGTGCCGGTTGTTAAGACTTTTCACTCGTTCAAATTAAAGTCAGTTTTGTATTCATATTGCTCGACAGAACGAATTTCCCATGTTTGTGAGTGAAGAAGTCGAAGAAGCGCGACGGTATTTTACGCTTGAACAAACACCTAAAAAAGAGAGCCGTTCACGATGCTTTGTTTGGAACGAAACACGTTAATTAAAATGAAGATTCTGAAGCTGACATTATTTTAGCAGTTCAAAGCATGCGATATGTGCGAAATGTTTTTAAAATCAGTTTATAATTTCAAGGTTTCTCAAGGAAGAAAGTGAAATATTTTCAATTCAGGAAGATTTTGGTCACGTGCTAGGCAACGGGTTCTTACTGCTACACTAATTAACGGGAATCTGCCACACACACGCAAATCGCGGAAAGTGAAAAAAAGTTCAACTACTACGTGCTCATTCATTATTGACAGCCGGGAAAAAATGAGCCTTGACAAAAAAAGCCTACAAATTCAAGCTAAAAGCTGTGATTTTATTTTGAACCCTGAAGATGAAACCATCTTGACTACTCGGGATTGCCCGCTCTGTTCCCGCAAGAAGACTATTTCCCCACGTCCTTCTAGTCATATAATAAATCCTTTATTGATCAAGCATGTTCGGTCAAGATGGCGGGATATTGGCCTCGTTCTTTTTTTTGCATTTATGGACCAAAAAACTTGGCCAATATCCCGCATCTTGACCTCGTGCTTGGCCAATACCTCATATGTACTAACTGTTGTTGGCCCAAGTGCGGCTTTACAGGTCTACATGAACATGTACTGTATGTATGTTATTTACTATTGACAGGTCTATTTAATTTAATACCATTTCTAAATTTGGACGATGAATAAAATCAGATACACTGTATCCAGTTGAATGTACATTGTACAACCATGTACATGTATAAAATTGGATTATTCACAATGTGATTTTTATCTATCTTGTGAGCTTTAAATAATTTTTATAAAAAAATGTTCACTTGATTCAATTTTCACATATTTTGATATTAAACATTTAATATTAATTTATTAAATATAATTTTAAATAATATTATGCCGGATAGTTGTTATAAAAAATATACCAACAATAGCTTTTTTTATCTAAAAATAATGTCTGACTACATGTATATTATACAGTATTAGCAATATTATCATTGATGAAAAATCACACCAAGTGAATATTGATGAACAATATCCACACAGATTGAAGCTAATTTATTGATTGTGATCTGTTACCAATATCCTGATGTACACGTACATTGTACATGTACATCAACAAACTCTGAAAATACATACTTTTCTCTGAAAGTCTCCGCAAAGATTACTACGTTGTACATTTGATAGCGGTGAATATTCTTTAAATAATTTAAAGATTATTCACCGCTATCAAATGTACAACGTACAACGCAATTATTGCAATTAGCATCATATTATCACTACATAACTGCATTTATAAAATAAATATACATGATTGAATTTCACAAACAAAGTTGGATGAATGCCTTAATGTAAGCATTAATGTTTGTGAGATAAATGAAAGGCACATCAAAATATATTTCCTGAAAATTATGTGAAGAACATGCCAACAAATGTACATGTTATAACTGGTGTCTTTACATGCATGAAACACATGTGTACTGTAATGCTGCAAAACCTGTGGTGGCCGGTACTGTACATGTACAGAGTCTGAGTTTCTATACAGCTTAAGGACAAATTCTACCATGTACACTGTACATGTACAGCTACATGTAGATAAACTTTCCATCATTTACTTCAATAGCAATTTAAAAATTTAATGCTGATCTTTAAATTATTCTAGACATTCGACAACCTACATGTAGATACTTGGTTGATTATCAACTCGAAGTTGATAAAGACCTGTAAATTAACCGCCATAGTGAATTTCTAGAAGCTGACGTTTTGAGCATTAGCCCTTTGTCGGAGCAAAGTGGAGGATTGTGGATTTGCTCCGACGAAGGGCTAATGCTCGAAACATCAGCTTCTACATGTAGAAATTTGCTATAGCGGTTAATTTACCTTTATAAACTTTGAGTTGATAATCAACTATGTGTTTTACTTGCCCGCTGACGCAGAACCACAGTTTCATTAGAAACTAATCACTTTCTACATGTACATGTAGATACGGTAGTTGCATTTGACCAGGTCTTGTAGATTTCTAGTTGCATTATATCAGTGAGTCACTCAAGGGATGTATAAGGGGTTGGTTAGAAAAAGGATCATGAATCGAACTTGGTTATTAGGTCAACCTTTACTTCAAATTCTAGTACATGTACATGTACATGTACACGTCAGATCTCAACTTTGTTTGTTTTCCTCAGTTGCCCTGAGGAAGGTTTTTAAATTAAAAAATTTTGCACGTCAAATATCCAGTTATTTTGATGATCAGATCTCAATATAATATACTTTCAAACTTTGTGAGATGTACAATTGTACAATCATGGAATGCACCCTGGCTTGCTTGTAAATAAATGTCAACAAGAAAATGGCATTAGAACTACTCTTTTGTTGCTACAGTGCAGTAAAAACAAAATAATCTGTTATAAAATCGTTCCATCGAATCGACTAATGGATTGGAAAGCTTGAAATATTTGTGGAATGTTAACCATACTGCAAGAAAACAGTGAATTAAAGAACCTCTAAAATACTAAAAACAATACGTTTAGTGTGCATTTTTACAACCATTCCTATTAAAATAAATATAAAAATTATTGTGAATTAGTTTGGATGCTTGTAAAAGTACTTGTAATGAAATCTTGGAATGCTTACTAGCTTTAATTTAAGCTTGTATAAAGCAAAACAAGCTTACACATGTACGTACTATATAAAACTATTTACGAATATCATATCGTAGCTGCACTTGAATGCGAAATAACTTGTACTCAGGCTGTAATAATTTAAACTATAATGGCAAACAGCCCTTAACCCTTGGTATACTACTACAGATCGCATATTAGGACTACTAATTATAAAATCGACAAAAATAACCCGTGCTCACCTGATAAAATAGGCATCGTGGTCGTCGAATATAAATGCCTAGATCCTCAGATATCGAGGTCCTTTCGCCTTGGAAAGCGCTTCTCGTCCAAATTCACGATTTAGGAATCATAAGAAAATGATTTAAGCTACCATCTGTGCGTAGAATACTGTGTAAAGTGTATAAATACCGAACAATTCTCGAATATTTACTTCAGAGTTCTTCGCGTTTGTAGCAAATGAGTATGCAGGCCAGGATACTAAGCACGAAGTTGTAACGACAATGCAATGCGAGCGCATTATTTGCACCCGAGCCTTGGCGAGGATCGTAACCTGCGTAGCTGGCGGTATAGCCTGCGTACAAACGTCTCCTATTTCCTTGCTTCACGCGGAATGAAGCAAGGAAATAGGAGACGTCTGCACGCAGGCTACTGGCGGTATTGTTCGCGCGAGGTAAAGTAACGAGCAAAAGCCGCGAGAGAAAATACCGCAGTCTTTCAAACCTCCCGCTCCAGACTTTCGCGGCTTCGCCGCTTGCGAATTTTTACATCGCGCGCCAACAAGACAAGGCCTTCAGCTACGCAGGCTACAAGGATCGAAAATGACTCACTCCTATAAACATCATGGATTATTTCATCTAACACCTTATTTCTGTATTTTCCCTCCAATAAGACCACAAACACTCGAGTTTCCACTCCTCTGCAGGTCTTGTATATGCACAAAGCGATTAGTTTCTAGCCGCTGTAACGAACTTTGAAAGCTGACCTTTCGAGCGTTAGTCCATACCGCCATTTTTGCGCTCACGTTTAAGGGGATAACTTGTCAATTACTTTATTCTAACTCATTTTTTCGCGTACTTAATTTCGCGAAATCGACCGATCCGTATTTCGGAATGGGTCGAGCGGAAGTGAGGCACAAACAAGCGAAAAAAAAACTGAGCGTTCATGCCTCATTTTCGCTCGGCCCATTCCCGCTCGCTCGCGCGTCGCGCTCGATTTCCACTCTCTCGCGCTTCCCGCTCGCTATCGGAAAAAAGAGGGACTGCTCGCAGTCTAATTTTCGCATTGAACCCAAAGCATAATTATCCTGTAGATGATTGTGTGACAGCGTTCGTTGGGCCTCTAGAAAATACCACAAATAAATCTTCCCGCAAAACGAAAGTCCTGCCTTTAGTCCTTTCATTATGAAACAAAGTGCGTATTGAAATTTTACCGAAAATGAAAGCAGACAGAATAAATTTTCGTTGCGGTCCTGGTTAAACACGCTTGAATTGGAAGAAGCACCATTTTGACTGAGACTTTCTCGATTCGGTGCTCAAGAAGAATTCGGGATCTAGGGTTGCTAAGGTATGTTCTCTGACCGTATTTTATAGCTGATAAATCGTCTACAGCCTACGACTTCGAGCAGTTTCTATTTTTCTCTAAAAACCGTGGTTTGCGAACGCGAAAACAAACTGAATAGAGCGATCTATGATAGTGAGACGAGTGCATTTTTACTCTTCTCACTCTTTAGGGAACCACCGATTTTCCGTTTCGATGAACATACAATGTAAATCTGTGTGCACCGAACATATTTCAAGTTGACGATCGCTCGTTAGTCCCTCGATAAGTCAATATACAAACGGAAATCACTTGAGCGCAATACTGAAATCCGACATTGTTCGCATATTGGCGCGAAATACGTCGATGTCAAATATTTTTACAGTAAAATTTGATTGAATTTCAACCTGGGCCCAGCAGAGGTTTTCTTTTTTGTCTTTCTCAAACAAATTTTGGGACCAGGGTCAGGACGGAAAAAAAGTCGTTTTTTAGTAAAATCCTGTCTAAGTCCGCGGAAAAGTTTACAGATCTACATAAATTATAATACTAGTATAGCGAACTCTTTCTAAGGCGGAAACAGCTCTATCTGTCCGCCTTAGAGAAGCTTAGAGAGATCCCGGGAGATTTTGTGGTGCCCGCCTTGGAGCTGACTCGTCCCCAGTCGTCTCTCTTGTCTCCTTTGTTGGGAGTCGCAAGTCCCCTTGCGCGGCCGCGCTTAATATTTTATAGGAGACAAGAGAGACGACTGGGGACGAGTCAGGCCTTGCATGGAGAGTTTATGTGGCCTGACACCAGAGATCCGTGACGTCACAACTGGAACACGATGTTTAATTAGTAATTAAATATTAACAGTCCCTTTCCAAGGTTTAACAAGATCACCTGGAAATATACTCTCTCCATTAGGTGTCAATTATAGTTTTTCTGATTCAGTCTCTTCAAATAATATTTTTAACGAGTTTAATCCAATAAACTTTCGTTTTCATTTAATAAATATTTTTTGACCCCTTATGAGTAACAACAGGAATACTGAGATGTGGGTCTCGAAATGTTTTAATTAGTAATCTCAGTGAGTGTATACAAGTGTATAATGCATTGATCTGCAAACGGTCGTGCCAATCTGCACGTAACTTTTCAGTTGTAAACGTACTGATTTCCTTGTTGATCGTAATCAAGAGAATATATTCTCTTGTCGTAATATAATTGCTTGTTATATATGCACGGCTCTGGTGATGTTCAGTAGAAGCGCTATATACGTACCTAATCCAAAAATGCCCTACGTTGATTTTTGTCGCCCAGAAGAAACACATTTGTAAACACAATGCAATTTACTATTCAATTAAAATGAATCATTTTGTGGAATTTTAAGGCCATATTCTGACTATCTAACAAGAGGTAACATGGACTATTTTCCCTGTCACAAACCTCTTAAACTTATGAGCGGTATCTTTGCAGCAGAATAACATATCGTTATTCCATGTATTTTCCTGATCAATTTTTTAAGAGACTTGACCAAACAAAAATATATAATGGCAGTCATTTTTGCATAAGGTCTATATGTGTTGTCGATTTCCAGCAACGACGGCAACGGCAGGGAACGTCGCTAAACATTTTTTTAATTAGCAGTACAATAGCTCTGCACGTGCGTTCTCATATTTGGTACATTTCTTAGCCGTCCTCTACAAAACAACAACGTGACCAAAAATTCTGGATATTAAGGAGCTACGTCACGACTTACTAGTCGAAATATTGGCCTTAAAGGGGCTACGTCACGGTTGGCCCATCTTGAAAAAATTGGCCAATTTTTTCAAGTTCGCCGTTCGTAATCCGTCTTAATCTTCTCCATCCTCAACCATCCTTGTTCCTGTTTGGTTTATTATCACCTCTTTAGTGTTTTTCTACCTTAGTAAACTATTATTTTGACGCTTTCTTCAATTTGAATGTGATTTTGCACTTGACTTAAAATATCGTGACATAGCTCCTCAGTCAGTTTAAACTCCCTGATATTGACAAAGGTAACTGCCATTGATGTACCCATGGCGATGTTACGTGTTTGGAGGTATTGTTTATTTATGTGGTAGTAATTTTCTTATATAGTAAGGCTGGTCTGGAGAGTACGTTACAAGTGGACTGAGAGCCATTTGTACAGTCTGACATCGCTTGATCACTACACTTCGTGTACAACTTACACTACGATTAAGTTGTTCAGTTCATCAACAAACGCATTCTGAAAGAAATGCTTTCTTTTCAGTTACATTTGTAAAATGTTTAATTATTCAATACTCTAAACAGCGTTGCTAATTAATGTAGAATTCATAAATTATGCAAAAACCCATAAACAACAGATAAATAACATTAACACTGACTAATTGTTTTAAATATTGGTTCATCTAAGTTGAATCAAGGGCCTGCGGCAAAATTCAATCAAATAAATCCATAAACTGCTTTCGAAAAAAATTAATAGTATGATATGTGTTACACTGAATTTGTTGACTTTTTTTGGGCTAAAAAACGCCCAAACATGTTCACTTTAATAATTAATTCGTACCAAACCACAGTGTGTTTTGTTTCATTAATCCCCTCCTAGGCTTTTAAGTGCCGGAAATAATATTCTACTGTTGATTTTAAAAACATTTTCTACGCACGGAAGAAATTAAATTCACCAGCAGAGAGCCACTGGCCCCTAACCTCAGCAAACGGCTTGCTTCTCCGGGAATGAAATGCTAACTAAACTGAGATGAATCTGAGGTACTCACTCTTCGCATTTGAGGACTTTGACTTCAGCTCTAACAGCTTCTTTTAAAGGTAAAGTAATTGCGTTTTTTAGTGTATGTTGTTCAATTGCTTTATCGTCTTAGCCCTGTTTTCTTAGGCACAAAATATAGGAGTATCTTTATTTTTTACTGTTGATATAAACCGAAACTGTACGTTTTTATAAAGGCGTTTTTGTCTTTTTGGAATGTCTTTTTCCTTGCCATTGCATGAAAGACAAATTTACACTGAAATAGGACTAAAGATTTAGAATGGTAAAATGAAACGATTTCCCAAAACTCAATGTCAATGATGTGTCCTCGCACGCTTGTTCGCACACTTGGTGCCAACCAACATGGCGGCCAATGAAAGTACGCCAGAAGTTCTATTAGTATAGCAAACAACAAACAATAAACAGCAAGCGATTCTTGTTTCTGAAATGCTCTTCAGAGCTCCTATTTTTAAGCTTGCTAAACATGTGCGAACGTCGACTTGAGCTAGAGAGTGAATATATTGGCTTTGTGCTATATATTAAGTATATTTGAGTAACACGCTCAGCCTAAAGGCCCGATCAAACGGTCTCAACATTTTCTCAACATTTGTTGAGTCGTGTTGAGAGATGTTGAGACGACATGCCGTGTCAAACGGCTTCAAACATATCGAGGAAAAAAAAGGAAATGTTGAGACAAAGGGGGTGTCAAACGGCCCCAACATCAGCTCTCAACAAATGTCGAGAGAATGTTGAGACCATTTAATTGGGGCTTAGAGCTCCGTTTTGATGACTTTCATGTTTTATATCTAAACTGAGCAGAGCAGTGCTAATTAAACAGGAAAATTTTCGCGCGCACGATCAAAAACATTTTAAGACTTTGTGGACTAAGTACGTTTTGATTTTAGAATGATATGTTTATGACATCAGATAACATCGCTATAAAACGTTTTATAAGCTAATATTTTACTCCTACGAGTGCCAAAGTTCAAAATGTGAAACTCGCGAAAGATGAATCAGGCTTCATTTTGCTAAATATTACAAAATAATCAGTACCACATGAAAGTACTTCTCGATAGCTTTCCGATTTGAATGGTCACACACTAGGGTTTCATCCACATACTTAAAAGTTAAGACTATACATTATGCAGCATAATAAATAGTACCTCATAAAAGTGCAGCTCAATGCAATAGCTTTGATATTTAATATAAAGTTAAAACCACCTGAAACGTTTGTTCGATAGATTTCATTTGAATGGTATAATAAACACTGGGATTATATCCACAAAGTTATATAAAAGTTAGAATTATCTTAATCTTGTACAACAAAACCAGCAGTACCACATGGAAGCACTTCTCAATAGCTTTCATTTGAATGGTTAAAGCACTATAGGATTTCACAGACTTAAAAGTTGGAGCCCGACATTAAAATGACTTTAATACTAAAAAAAACACGTTAAGATGCTTAAATTCAAAGAATCAAACCATAATCACTGTCCGGATGTATAATTGTTTATTAATCCGTGATTTATCTTCCCTTTGCGGCTTTGATGGAAATGACACAACTGACAATTTCTAAAAGGGCAATATATTACGAAACAAACACAAACACGCATAAAAAGTGAAAATGCTTTGGGGGATGCGTTACATGGAATCCCGATTTCTCGAACCTCCAAGGGAAACAAAAATTGGTTCGAGAAATCGGGAGTTAGAAATATCGGGGTAAAAGTACAGTGAAACAAATCCAAGGGACTTTTGGTTCGAGTTATCGGTTTTTTTGAGAAATCGAGGGTTCGAGAAATCAGGATTCTACTGTATATTGCTATAGTCAAAGCTGGGTGACGTTTTTAGCAAAGTTTAGCCACTCACTATAGCAAACCAAGTATAGTTTTGTTTTGGTCTGCTGTGATTTAAGCTGATAAATGTCTGATAAGGGTCGCATTTAAATGCGAATCAAAGTAAACAACATAAAAATACCTGATATTCAACGTCTCGAAATTACTCTAGCCAATAATTTATTTATCGAGAAGAGTAATATCTGCGCCATGTCGTCGGTAAAGATAAAACACTTCCGGCTACTGTACGATAAAGTACTATACACTGAACTTACAGTTATGTTCAAATATAGTGTTTACGTACGTAAGCAATGTGGTTTTTTTGCCTGTTTTTAAAGCAAAAGGCGTTAGGTTTTGTAGGACAGGAAAACTGATTGAAACAACTTTGAAACAATTGGAAGACAGAACAATGTTCAATACGAACTTATTTGGAAAGGGACTTTTCTGTCTTGAACAGCATTAGCCTCTTATACCGCCATATTGATGTAAAGCTTCTGTACACTGTAAATCAGGATGAAAATTCTAAAATCTGACAAAATATAGTTAATATCACAAGTTTACTTCGATTTAAATTTAGATGCTTTATATCTATTTCTGTAAGTCAACTGATAACATGAAAATGTTGGGTTTTCTGCCATTTAATGAACACGATCTGCAAAGCGTTCGAAATTTCAAAACACTGTATCTTCAAATGTGGTTAAAAAGCATGGAACTTTGTACGAACATTGCCTTTGCTTATAAAAATAATATATGCTAAATTAAATAAAGAAAAGCTTTGTCGATGCTAGTAAGAGGTTCAGATTCTAGAATTTTGATGACGTCAGATGGAAACGCTGAATATAATATTTATCAAAGTTTGCATGAGACAGGGCTGAATAACGTCTGCGCATGCCCCGAGCGCTTGCCAGGAAACCATAGCAACAACATAGGTAAAATGGCGTGATTTTCAAAAATACGAAACACTGCAAAGGTTTTCGCCAAAGAATAAGAGTTTGCCTGTAAACTTAAGCTTTAAAATCTTGCAGTGGATCCGCCTGTTACTGAGTGAAAACATATCTTTTGATCACAAGGGTTTTTTTTCTGAACACTCGCTGAAAAATAGCCACGAAGCGCCCCACGATGTCAGAGTCCGCGAAGCAGTAATGATATACTCAAGTTTTCTCGTATTCCACGGCATTTCATGGCGAAAAATCTTCGATGTAAACTTTGAAGTGTTCAAATTATTATTTGCGAAAGTAGGAAAAGGAAATATTCCCGTTTTGGAGCGGAAATATAAGACATTTATCTCTCCTTGCCGTCGTGTTTCAAAACCACACAACAACACGTTCGCGCCAAAAATTTGCTGTTGCTGTCATGAAATCCCGCACATGCGCAGACGTTATTCAGCCCTGTCTTTGCATGATAGTAGCAACTTCGTCCCCAGGGCCATCTCCGCTTTCGAGATGGCGGGTGGGCGCGAAGAAGACCCTGGCGAACAGCAGGTCACGTGTCTCCAAAAATATTGGAGATTTTGATTGTTTCAAAATGGCGGCGGGCTCGCGATTGGCTAATTTTGTGGTCACGTGACCTGCTCTTCGCCATGGTCTTCTTCGCGCCCACCCGCCATCTTGAAAGCGGAGATGGCCCTGGGAACGAGGTTGTGATAGTAGAACAATTTCTGGTTCATTCATTTATTATGATTCCGAAGGATGTGCCTGATAAATAATTTATGTCGACTTCTTGTGTTGCTTTACTTAGATAAAAACTCAAAAACATTTGTTAATTAGTATTGTATCGAATTGTAAGATATGTAACTAAATGAGAACTACCGCACGGTGTTTTCGGCAATTCTGTTACACACAAACTACTGTTAGTAGTCTTAAAATAGATGGTTGAAACTACTAAATAATATGGTTTCAAACCACAGAAAAACATAAAACAAATACTAGAAGCCGCAAAGAAGTGCGGATGGTCAAAATTGGACAAGATTGAAACGAAAGGTGGAACTTGAAAAACAACGGCCCGACGTTTTTCAAGTTTAAGTCCATTTGTATGAAGCAAGTGGTATTAACTGAATGCTTAGAAATTCATTATCTGTGTTCGTTATCTAAATGAGATTCCATCTTTGAATTGATATTTCATTCGCATATTTGAGTTTAGAGCTCGTAAAAAATAATACAGGGAAGAATAGCAAAAAAATGGCGTGATGTTTGTATCAAGGTCACGTTTAATAACCAGAAAATTTCGGAAATTTCTGTTGGAATGTAAGTGCATGAAACCTTGCAGGAACAATCTGGAACATAAAATGGAAAAACTAGCTATTTCCGTTTGCCCGAGCGGAATAAATGGAATTCTTGAGATAAACTAATTAATAATCCCAATTAATCTGAATTTCCGAACGGAAAATATGCCTTTCATTACTTCTTCTTTAATCCTGCCATGCTTGCCAACTCAGCTCAGTTTCAAATGCTCCCAGAAAATTCTGGTAAATCTTGATTCGACTTAATGTTGCAATACACCATCAACGTGTTCTACTTTGCTATTTTTGGGGGGCATTGCGCTGATTTGAAGCGATTTCAGAGAGTTTTCTGGCACTTGAATTACATTCGACGCGACTGAAATGCGTCATTATTTTTTTCTTGGCTCGTACCCAGATCTCTTTGGTCCAACGCCGGGCAACCATGCCTTCTCTACATTATACATAACTAACATTAATCGTTCACTCTATAATATCATTTCTTTCGCCGATTTATCAGAAATCATGCCCGCCTACGTACAACATCACTCCATCACTCCAGCTCTGGCCCTGTAGAAGACGTTCTAGTCTACTAGTCGAAATATTGGCCTGAACCTTCCCTTTTAAATGTCCGTAGTACTAGCCTTGCATTTTAAATTGTTATACAGTGAACTCTCTCTAAGACGGACACCTTCGGGACCGGCACAAACTGTCCGTCTTAGAGAGGTGTCCGCTTATAGAGAGTTTAGATACAGAAACATGATTGGAAAATGGCGCACAGGGTCCAACACCAGGTGTCCGTCTTACAGAGGTGTCCGTCTTATAGAGATGTCCGTTAAGAGAGAGTTGACTTGTGTTATTATAAACTCGGTTTGCATTGGAACTTTTCTGTTTTTACTTTAACAACAAGAGCTCTTGAGATTAAAATAGACAAGGTAATGTCAGTCTTGACAATTTATGTTATTAACCACGCCCTTTGAATACCACACATTTAAACTAAAAAAAAACAAAATAGTGTTACATTTTGATAAATCCGGATTCGGAAAGATTAAAAATATAAGTAAGTTACACAGCAGGTAGGCTTAACTATAATAGATAACGATATAAGCTTGTATTCCGAGATAGAAATAATTCTAGTTAGGGGGGAGGGGAAAGCAAGGGGGCAGAACTTCCCTCTTCTCGTACCTTGTACTTCAAGTTCATGCCCCTTCCGTTGTGATTTCACCTCTTTGTGCTTTTTCTATTGCAAAATATTTCGCAATATTGGCCAAATTTTGTCACATTTCTCCCGGTTCCCACCACATTGAGAATCTTGCTTTCACGCCCTCTCTTCTCTAGCCTCACGTAGACTGAATATGGTGGAATTAAGTGAACTTGAATTATCCCTGCATCTTGGAGAATGCTAGCAGAAGTTAACGGGATTTGGTGAAAGTGGGAGTTACAAGTACCGCACTGAATGTTTAAAGCTGCAGGATTATCCTTTGTAAGATGCTTAACTGGATAAAAATAGCTGATATACTTTCCCAGCTGATTGACGCACTCGGCTAGCGAAGAAAAAATGTTGTAAAATTTGAACTTGATTCAAACGATTTATGAACTAAGCTTTCTTATGCTCCCATATTGCGGTGAAACCAGCAAATATATAAAATCTATGAAAACGGGAACAAAGAACGTGCAAGGAAAGATTAGAGCAAGCAATCACCGAAGTACATACGATTGATAGAATCTTGGATCACTTAATTTTTCAATTGAGCAATTTCCGTTTCATTCCATCATACGCACCTAGGCCGAGGCAGAGAGAGTACCAAAGTTCAAAATTTTTAAAAAGTTCAAAATTTTATTTTGCAACCGATATCAAAACCAATGAAGCAGTACCACATGAAAGTACTACTCAATAGCTTTCATTTGAATGGTCGCACACTAGGGTTTCATCCACAGACTTAAAAGTTAGAACCACCTTGTACAGCATAATAAACAGTACCATATGAAAGTACTGCTCAATAGCTTTCATTTGAATGGTCACACACTAGGTCACACTTTTTTTTAGACTAAAAAGTTACTGTTGAAATATATATTATTTGACTCAAGGTAGTCAAGAGTATAATACAGACTGGATTCTACGCACGTTCGGATTGGTTAAAAAAGCATGTTTTACCAGAGTTAGAAAACACTCGCCTGCGGCTCGTGTTTTCTAAATTTCTCCCTTATTCTCAACATCACGTCCTGTTTTAATTATGATAGTGTAATACACGGCTTTGGATTCTGCATTTTCATTCACCAGACTTCTAAAATTTAAAATTTTCTCTAATACGATTACAGAAAATTTTAGGAACACCTTCGCCCCTGTTTTAAAATTCGAAACTGACCGGCTACGTGACGGCTTGTGATATAACTATGACATTTATAAACATTCTTACGTTTCGTAAGTCTACCACAGAAGTATCTCTTCATTGTATTTATAAGTTTTATTCTGAATTAACGAGAATTAGCTCAGTCAAAAAGAGAGATTATCGGCGAAACCCTTGATGGAATGTGAAATGGATACGGGGGTAAAGCTTTCCATTAGGACCTCTTAATCCGACCGGGAGGTCAGTATATAAGAGCCGTATTTAATAGTCAAGCATTCTTTCATGGTGGAGCGATCGATAACACGAGGGAACGAGAGAAAAGTTTCACTATTTTCAGAAAGACTGGTCAGAAACGTTAACCGCCATCTATAGGTGAGGCTATAGTTTACAACTTGTTAATGTGTGAATGTGTGATTTAATGTTGCCGACAGTGCTCTCGGTTACCCACACTTTTAACGGAACATCTAAATTGATATCTCATCACGTAGTGTAGTGTTTATCTTGATCTCCGCATAGTCTTTGCTTACAAACCAAAGTTTGTACTGTGTTTGTATAGTGGTTCAGTTGTTTTGAGTGTGTTCCAGTAGCAAAACTGTACGTACCTTATTCTCACTAATTTTTGCGCGTACCGTTAATTTCCCGAAATCGACAGATCTGTACTATTTCGTGAGGGTTGATTTTCGCGATTTCAGAGAGATCATATAAGGGCTCAAAGGCTTAAATTAAATTTGCGAACATATCGCCTCTATTTTCACGCTTTTTTCTACATCGCGAGAATTAGTCTCGCGAAAATATTTGTGAGAATAAGGTAGTGCAAACATTTACTGAATTGGCGCGCTCTAGAAATGTTTGATTGCGTGTATAAACTGATCCGCAACCTTGTAGGAGAGGCAAACATTTCGGAGCCCCGATGCATCAGTTTCTGATGAATTTTATAATGATATTGCTGTCAGATAAAACTACGATTTAAACTGTATGACTGAATTTACGAAGCGACGATTTAGAAAGATTCTACGACTAACTATGAACGCGGCGCAATAAATTCAGTCACAAATTCATGCCAGCAAAAGTTGGCTACCAAAATGAACGGTTTGTGGTACATAATTGTCACATCAAATGAAATATTTAGGTACTTATAGAGAGTCTTGAGACAAACGAATAACTCAGGCAGACTTCGAGTCACAAATACTAACTGTTTAACGCGATTTTAAAAGGCTCTAACTCGCTAGAAATCAGTGAAGAAATGGTGATTGTACCGGGCGTGACCTTGGCGCTAATTATGTGGTGAGGTGTCTCACATAATCTTCAATCGCACCGCTTCTGCTAGGAGTTAACTTCATGTGCTCATTCCAGTCGGTTTAATTTGTTTCTTAGTTTGAAGTAAACCTGTACAAAGCGGCTTACAAAATAACTCCTGCAAGCGTGTTTAATTTCGGTGTTTTGAAATCTTCACAAATCGCAAGTTGAATTAAACTCACATTGAAGGTCTCGATCGCAGCTCTGTTCATCTAAGACCTTTTTATGGAAAATTCGAAACGTTTAGCACTTGACATAAAGTTAAAAACGAGCCATGATATTGAATTAAAATAGGTCCTAAGTGACGAACTCTCCACATATATGAATCTTTGTCATAAGAGGATTTGAATAATCTCTGGCTGCACCTGGCCAATTGATGATTATCTCGGATGCCATGCAGAGAAACAAATGCAACGTTCATGGGAAAAGACTGACATTTAACCCTGATGCACTAAAAGCATGTACTTATTTGTGCATGAGAACGAGACAGAAATATGCTGTAGATGAAGCGAAGATACGTACATTCATCAGATAAGCTAATGGTATACTGAGACCGTATAATGGCGAAATGAATGCATACAGTCAGGCGAAGCTCTCTGAGCAGACACTCATACAAACTCTGTATTTACACATTCCCGTAAGCGGCCAGCTCCAGTTGCGGACATTTTTTCTGCTTCACGAGGGTGTCCGCTTACGGTAGCTTCCACTGTACTGTGATATAGACGAAGCGAAGATACTGTACTCATGATAAGCTAATGGGTCTAATGGTAATGGTGACAATACGTTCGATTTTAGAATCAATATTGACAAGATAGGCGGGATCTTCCCCCAAAAGATATGAAATTAAAAAAACAAATACAGTCAAAGCTCCCTTAAACGGACACCGTCGGGAATTAAGCAGAAGAAGTGTCCGCAACTGGAGCTGGCCGCTTACGGGAATGTGTAAATAGAGTTTGTATGAGCTAGAGTTCAAACAGGGCTTATCAAGGCCATAAGTAGAGCTGTCCACTTACGAGAGTGTCCGCTCAGAGAGCTTCGACTGTAGTGTACCCAATATTTATTTCAATTCGTATGTGATTTAAAAAAAAAAACCGGTTTGACTCAAACAAACTTCTAAAAGCTTCCAACATTGTTTTCGTCTGTCAAAAAATGTTTCCGATAACCATAAGAAGATTAATTATCAATCTTTTGTCGGAAATTCAGTTATCTACTTCCGCGGTCGGGTACTTTGCAGTCTTTAAACCCTTGTTGGAAGTCAACTGTGACTTCCTGCACTGGAGTCAAACCTCAAGGCATTTCCGCTAAGCGATTCCTCCTTTATAGCAACGAATACCGAAAATGGTTTTGGACAATCGTTGTACGTAGCCAATTAGAATCGAAATTAGAACTGAGTTGTGTCCTACATGCGCTCAAGGCATACGCGGTTTTATTTTCTATACGGTTTTTTTAACATGAAATAAAATAATGCCTTTCGAGAACAGTTATTTAAGGCCTTAAACTCATCTGTAGCCCTTAAAACCCATCTGTAGATAAGGCAAAAAAATAATCAGGGTAGAGAGATTAGCACCACGTTCTACGGCGTAAATAAATCTGAATAAATGCATCAGAAAAATCTCGAAAATAAGATTCACACGTTCACGACAAACGCAAAACTACATGTACTCAATTACACGTCAGTACAGAAACCGCAAACGCCAGACGCGGCAAAAGTGTGATTTTTGCCGTTCGCGGGAAAAAACAAACGTGATGCTTACTTAATCTCTCTTGTGAGTTGTGGACCGACGTGAAAGTTTTTCGTCGCCTTCATTTTACCGTGGAATTAAGTCGGTACCGGCTCAGGTAAACTGGAGATAACAGAAGCCGGCGGCGCGCGACGAAATCTGAGCGCTGCGCGCCAAGCACGGGTAAATGCCAAGAGGGTAACTATATGTTGTATATGTGTGTCATTTCGCCAGATGTTAGCTTGACCGTCGAAAGTGATTATTTAGATAAATCGCCCATTTATATATAGTTTCAGTTCGCCACTTGCACAATAGCTAGTGATTATAGCGTTACGAGTACTCCGCCTACATGAACACAAAGTTCTGGGATCTTCTCTGCTCAGTGAATTAAGACAACATATAGTTTCAAGTAAGTGAAACTTGCACTGATGATTGTGATTTATAGATCTACACGTTAATCTATTTTTTCGTTTTCAAAGCCTTTATTAGGTCATGGAGATTTACCAGTCTTGTTTTATTTTTGTTCGCCAGTAATCTTTTATATTTTGGCTATATTTCATTTATATTATATAATCGCTTGTACAAGTAATTTTTAGAATCGAAATTTGAATTTTATATATATACCTTGAGACACACCCTAAATTCCTGTGCGGTAATTTTTAAGGCATGAATTTTTAAGGCATCAATTCAGTATTACTGCTATACAATGTTTTGATTGGCTTAGCGGCGTGTTATTAAAGCATATAAAGGCTAAAAAGCACTCCATACATTGTTTTATAAGTAGATCAGTATTAAACTAAGGTAGTAATGCTAGTAAACTGGAATTTAAAAGTTCGTTGAGAGGATTATATACAAACAAAGTGTTCAGTACCAGCAGACCAAACTTAAAATTAAGTCCGAACTATTTACTGATAAATAATTAATCACAATAATAACAAACTTCCAAATTACTAAATTATAAGATAAAATGATAAAAAATTTACTAAAGAATTTAGATTGTACATTTTGGTCCGATCGCATTTCGTCTGTCATTCCGTCTGTTCGGTGAGATTTTTTTTATAGCAAACAAAGCTTTTATGTGAGCCTATCTTTTACAGATCCTACGTATACCAGCAGTATTTTCGTTCGCGGTCCTTTGCTACTTATTCACTTAAAATTAAGTGACTATTTACAGTTATTAAGTAAATTAATCACAATAATTACAAACTTTCAAATTACTAAATTATAAGATAAAATGAGAAAAATTTACTAAAGAAATTGAGATATTAAAAGTACATTTTAAAGTTGTTTTTTAAAAATGTTTATGATTTGGTCCGATCGCATTTCGTCTGACTAGACACTTTTTGTTCCATGTATTTTGAATCCTTAATTATATATCTCAGTGGTTTTAATGCATACTGACTAGTAATTCTGTTTTGGCTAGCTTGTCACTTCATCTAAGGCTACTGATTAGAAATACCTGATTTGAATATCGTAAACGTCTGAAAGCAATGTTGTTACTTTCGGATTTGATAGACTTTTCCTATCGGCTTCTTTGGAATTTACCAGCAACCATGACATTTTATCGCTACTTTCGGGGATCATTACTTTCCTGACTTTCCAAGTATAATTTTAAGAATTAAAACAACGCTGTTAAGTTTTAAAAACATGTTTCGACAGAGACGTCTTAAAATCAATACTAGTCTGCTGTTATCTCGACCTTTTACAAGTCATATCTTTTAAATACAGCTGTAGTCGTCGATTATTTCAACCCCCAGTGTCGGATTAGAAATACAATGTTTTTTATAAGAAGGATGTTTTAAATCCGTCAATTGTGTGACAAACAAAAAAAGCTATTGAGCAGTACTTTCATGTGGTAGTGGTACTGTTTATTATGCTGTACAAAGTGGTTCTAACCTTTTTAAGTCTGGATGAAACCCTAGTGTGTGAACTTTCAAATGAAAGCTATTGAGGAGTACTTCCATGTGGTACTGTTTGTTTTTGACAATTTTGCAAAATGAAATTCCCTGATATTTTTCCTCAGTTGAGTGAAAAGGGTCAAAATATGCAATCATTTCTTAAAGAAAGTTTCTACAATGTTTTTAGTTGAACGAGGGAAACTCTTACAGTCACTTGATCTGACTTCGAAACGCACTTTAGTTCTTTATAGAAACATCCAAAAACATCAAAGATAATAATAATTATTATCTTTATTTATTATTACCTTAGATGAACTGACATCTTACATGTATGTATACCCAACCTAGCCAAAACACAACTACTAGTCAGTATGGATTAAAACCACTGAAATTAATATATAATATTTATAGACTCAAAATATGGAACAAGAGTCTAGTCAGACGAAATGCGATCGGACCAAATCAGAAACGTTTTAAAAATACAATTTAAAAAAGTACTTTTATATCTCATTTCTTTAGTAAATCTTTATCATTTCATCTTATAATTGAATAATTTGAAATGTTGTTATCATTGTGCTTACTTTACTTATTTAACTGGATGATTGCAGATTAACCCTTTCACTCCCAGGAGTGCTAAGCTCAAAATTGAGGGGAAAAATCTTGAATTTCATTTTCAAAATTGTCAAAAACAAACAGCACAAATTGAAAGTACTGCTCAATAGCTTTCATTTGAATGGTCACACACTAGGGTTTCATCCACAGACGTAAAACTTAAGGTTGAACCACATTGTACAGCATAACAAACAGTACTACATGAAAATACTGCTCAATAGCTTTCATTTGAATGGTCTCAAAAGGTACAACCACATTTATTGACTCAAGGTTTGATTCTGGGAGTGAAAGGGTTTAAACCTGTCATAATTTTAGTTGTTTATTTATTTTCAGATTATAACCCGATAAATGTCCTCAGCTGCTGCGCCCAGTTTCCAATGGTCCACGATTTCCATCGGCCTCTTGGCTCCAGTCGTCAGTCTCATCATTCTACTGGGAATGATTGGCAATATTCTTGTAATCATCGTCTTATGGCAACAGCAGCGGCGCTCGCATCGCATCACGGGAAGTTATTTCCTCATAAATCTCGCCATCGCTGATATCTTCGCCTCGGCGAATTTAATATTCATGTTGTCGACGATCATTAACCACGGCGAGTGGATTTTGGGGAGCACGTTTGTAAACTGAACGGTTTCTTGACGGTTCTGTTCGGCGCGACGTCTCTGCTGACCCTCTGCGCAATCAGCGTAAACCGGTATTTCAAGATCGTCGAAGGCGGGAAATACAACAGGATTTACACCAATAACAACACGCTGCGGATACTGGCGGTCACGTGGTTTGTGCCGCTGGTGTTGTCAATCGCGCCAATCTTTGGATGGTCTGCGCATGAGTACCAGGTCGGGAAGTGCGTGTGCCATTTCTTATTCAGTCGTAGTATTTCTTACACGATAACATTTTCTACCGTCATTGTGGTAACGCCCTTCACCGTGATTCTCTTCTGTTATCTGAAGATTTACAAAATTATCAAAGCGCACGGAGCAATCATTGGAAATCTTCGCCGCAGCCAGCCATCGGTCAACGTGGAAGACATCAAATCGCTACCACATTGTTTACAGTCATCATCGTGTTCATAATCTGCTACATTCCCGCTAGCGTGGTGAACATTGTACAGATGATACAGCCTGGGTTTGTTATACCTCCTTGGCTGGACATGCTGTCCTTTCTCTTAGTGGTCTCCAACCACGCTAACAACCCTCTGATCTACAACGCCCTCAACCGTTCATTCAGGCAGGCGTTCCGAGAAGTACTGCGTCTACAACCACGTGGAGGAGAATCGAGTGGCGCGAGCGGGAGCGGTGTCAAATATCCGAGCAAGCATAATTTGCAGGTCAGCGGAGGAGGCACAGCAACGAGGTCGCCTAGCAACCATTGCTACCAACATTCCAGCAGTTCATGTGAAAAGCACTCCCCTGAAAACATTGAAAGCTTTGACTGTTTATGCGTAGAAAAAAATGCTCCAGCGCAAACATTTCAACACCAGTCTTCACTCTGCTGAATTGGAATTATAAATCTGACTGCCGTTAGAATAAGGGGACATCAAATGTACAGTAGATATTACAGTCGAAGCTCTCTGAGCGGACACTCTCGTAAGCGGACAGCTCTACTTACGGCCACCTTGACAAAACTCCATTTGAACTTTGGCAAATACAAACTCTGTATTTACACATTCCCGTAAGCGGCCAGCTCCAGTTGCAGACACTTTTTCTGCTTCCCGAGGGTGTGCGTTTACGGGAGCTTCGACTGTACCATATTCAATTCCAAAATTTAGAGGGGGTACTGTAAATACAATAGCATAAAGATGGCCTCCAACCTTTAGAAACCTAATCTGATATCAGAACACAAAATTCCACTGTTCATCCGTTCTCAGACATGATTACGAAAATGATTTCGAGCGCTGGCCGGGGTCATTGTGTTGTGTTCTTGGGCAAGACACGTTTATTCTCACATTGCCTATCTCCACCCAGGAGCATAAATGGTACCGGCGACACAATGCTGGGGGGTAACCTGCGATGGACTAGCATCCCATCCAGGGGACTAGCAATACTCCTAGTCGGCTTCATGCTACGGAAACCGGGATAAGCTCCGGCAGCGTGGGCCAGTGTTGGCCCGATTACGACTTTATCTTTACCTTTACTAAAGCTGCGGCTATAGTTTTGCGAGGCAGAACCGGGTCGTCAAAATTAAACCAGACTCTTGAGTCTGTTTTGGACTAAAAAAACCCTCCAAGGGATATACGTCACGTGTTGCGAAGACATGCCTTTGACCTTTCGATTTATATTAAATCATGAGCTCTAAATTTGAAAATGGGAGCAGGAACATTCCGGCTTCAGTCTCACGGCAATGATAAATTTTCAGGTAAATATATAACACACAAAGAGGGTATCGGAACACTGTCATGTAACCAGCTCTGTACGGTAGGGCCTTGCTACAAGAAACGAAAGAGGCCCCAAACTGTCCCGAGGACTGAAAATGTCCCTTTCCTTGAGAAAAACAATACGAGACACTCCCAAGAAGAGTAGTGACTTTTCGTGAAATGTCGAGCAAGATGTAAATTTAAAGGAGCTATGTTACGATATTTACAAGGATGGTTGAGGATGGAGAAGATTAAGACGGATTGCGAATGGCGAATTT
This sequence comes from Desmophyllum pertusum, assembly GCA_029204205.1. Lineage (NCBI taxonomy): Eukaryota > Metazoa > Cnidaria > Anthozoa > Scleractinia > Caryophylliidae > Desmophyllum > Desmophyllum pertusum. The sequence goes on along the minus strand of MU827797.1, from coordinate 235,281 downwards.
GAAAAAAATTGGCCAATTTTTTCAAGATACGCCAACCGTGACGTAGCCGCTCCTTTAAACGAAGGACTCATTTATATTTCTGGAAAAGAAGAACGTAATTGCAGGGTTAGAGTGGTCTTAAAGGTACCAAAGAAAGCGTGACCAACAAAAGTCCTTTTTAACTCGTGAATGCGAAGCAATGAACGGGTTATAGCATTTGGTGGACAAATTTCAACTCGGTCGATCGGCTGTAAACTTAAATAGCGCTATTAATTTATGCCACTATCATTCACAAGTTGGCCACAGAAGCCTTTGATAAAAAGCATTTTTAATGTGACGACAGAATTGCTTGAAAAAGGAAGGGAAAAAAGCTGAATCGAAATCGAGGATGAAAGAGTACCATTGCGTGCTATTTTCCCTGTTATTGTGTATAGTTTGTCTCGGGCAATAGTTTTAAAAACCCGTGAAAAATTACCGACCAATTAGCCTGGTAGAGGTTGGTAAATGTCATATTTGTTAAAGCATAGTTAATAGAGGGAAATGGTTATGAAGCCCGGAAAGCTTCAAAGGAGCAAACAAAGAGGCCAAGATTTATGTTGGAAGGTCCATGACCATGCACATCTTTTGTTCTGCGCTCATACACTATGCATGAATTACGAAATCGCAACGTTTCTATTGGTTAGTTGCCTAAACACACGTAACAACCTATTGTATTTTGTCAGGTTTTGTGCACGGTCAACCCCAAAATAGCGAACAAAAACATATAACAAAGAACTTTGCCGGGCTTCATAACCATTTCCCTCTATTAACTGTGGTAAAAGGGAAGTATTTATTAGATTAGTAAAAGCATTGCCGCAGAAAAGATTAATATTAGCGATGACCAGAACATCATGATGTAAATAGAACAACATTGTAGGACAAGTAGTTTAGATTTTAGATTTTTGAATTTTGATGACGTTAGAGACAATAATTTATGTAATATACTGACGAAGAGCAAAAGATTCCAGCTTGGGTAAAGACGCATTAAAAACAACCTGCATTCTCCAATGTTTCCCATTCTCCTTTATCACACGTCGGCCATCTTGTTTGGAGTGACGTCAAAAATAACACACCAAAGCGAGGCTTGGCGTGTGGTCCACCGCGGTCAAACGTCTGAGCATGCAAACAAAAAATTAATAAACTACGCCGACAAACCTCAACATTACACCGTGTTTTAAACACGGCTAACTGTTTTGATAAACGTCCAAATGGTAAATCAACAGAATGCGGCAAAAATACTGTATTTTGTGTTTGGAAAGCCTAAACTTCTCCTTTTACCTACTTTTGTTTCCTTTCGCAAATTACTATCAAGGTTTCAATTTTTCTCGTAAATTTTGGTTTTATTTTTAAAATTTTACACGGGAAATTGGCGCGCGGGCGACCATAATTTACGCCTTTGCGCATGCTCGAGCATTTGACCGCGGCGGAGGCGTGCGGGCGGCGCGGGAAATATTAAAGTTAATTCTTAAACCGCGCCCAGATTTTTTTAATCTTTCCCGCGCCGCCAGCACGGAACACGCGACGTATAATTTTTCATGTCACAAAACAAGATGGCCGATGTTAAAAAAATTAATTCTTAAAGGCTGGTTTACACTTACGACGCAAGCGTAAGCGCGAGCACAAACGCAAGCACAAGAAAAGGAAATCTTCATTTTTCTTGTGCTTGCGTTTATGCTTGCGTCATTGCGTAGCCCGTGTAAATCGGAATAACGCAAGTACAAACACAGGAAAGTGAAAAGAAGTCACAACGTTTTAGAGGAAAACTGTTTTCAAGATGGCGTTCGCCGTATTGAATTCCCATGATGCAATGTTAAAAATTTAAATACACGCCTGCGTATGTCACCTTATTCTTATGCTTATCGCACGTGTGAACGCCCTTGCGCTTATGCTTGCGCTTATACCTACGTGTAAGCCAGCCTTTAGCCGTCTTCCTGGATGAAATCTCACAACATTTGATGTGAGACAGGTCGGGAAAGTATTCCTTCACGTCACGTGCACTTTTGCTCTTACATGGGTGTCGTCACGCGTCATCACGCGCATTCCCGGGAGGATTGCGTTTAACTATAAATAACGGCTGTACGACGAGGACGGATTGAGCCCACGATTCCCGACTGAGAAGTTGCTTAGCAACGTAAGATATTGTTAGCATGCGGAAGTTACGATTTTCGGAGCGCTCACGAATGTAAAATGAAACTACTCGAGTGTTTCTACGAGGATTGATCGGAAATTGAAGAAATTCCCCGGATCATACGGTGTCTGGTGGACTGCGCGTCTCTCTCCAGTTTCCCTCAAGCTCTCGGCGCAGTTATTCGACGAAATAAAAGCAAAGAACGGAGTGTGTGTGGGTAAACCTGATCCTAACAGGCAAAGAAAAGATTAGCCTGGTTGCAGTGGGAGAAGAGCGCGAATTTTTAGGGGCGCGCGCGAGGGGAGACACGAGAAAGGGGGAACTCGCGGGGAACTCGCGCGTCTCTTCCCTCGCGAGTTTTCCCTTTTCTCGCCTCACGCGTCTCTTTCCTCGTACACGCCTTTCCAACTCGCGCTCTGTATTACTCCAGCACCTGCTACGCAAGGCTAAGAAAATATATACGAAAACAGAATAAAACTAAATATGATGAAATAAAATAAAACAAAACTATATATTACCCGACATTTCCTTTGAGAAACAAACCTTTTACGGGCGCTATAAAACTAACCCAGAGACTCAATGGTGAGTGCAAAGTGTTTAATTTATAATAAAAATTTGCTAGACCCTCGAAAACGTAGAGGTTTTCTGTCTGTATAATTTTTCCTTCAGAACTAGTAGTAGTTCCATTTCATTTTCTGTCTGTATTCTGTCGGCGGTATTTTTCTAACGTCTAGCTACAATGAGTTGCAAAATGGTTGAGACACTCTCTTCAAAAACATAATTTCAATCCAAAAGCAATGTAAAAACTCTCTAAACATAACGAAATGAAACACAAAACAAGTAATGAAAAACAAAACAGTAGAACGGAAAGGGGAGTTCTGGGACAAAAATAAGACATTTTAATTATAAATTAGTGAATTGTCTCGCTCGCTCGCTCACTCGACAATTTCACTAATTTATAATTAAAATGTCTTATTTTGTCCCAGAAACTCCCCTTTCCGTTCTACTATCCATTCTAATCTATTCTGACAAAATAACAAAATAAATAAAAAATCTCATCTACTAAAATGGATTATACTACTTTGAAATGTAAGAATTTAACTAAAATTTGCAAAGAACGTAAAATCAAATATGCAACAAAGATGAGAAAAAAGAAATGATTGAAATTTTAAAATGGAATGATGAGAATAACACAGTAAAAATTCATTT
>MU827797.1:220479-231426 GCA_029204205.1 Desmophyllum pertusum | reverse complement strand
TAGACCTTATCCAAGTCAATATCTTTGATATACAGCTGTGGCCTGTTTTCGACTGTGAAGTTATTTGGTCGGGATTACAAATACGATGTTTTTTTTTGATGAGAAATATATTACTGAAATGATTTATAATTAAAATTTTTCTCATATTTCTACCAAGCTTAAAATATACTATCATTTCTTTAATTCCACAATAGTTTTTAGTTCAACGAAGTCTGTATTCTAAACACCACTTGCCAAATGTTTCCTTTGATAGAAAAATCTACAAACGTCAAAGATAATAATATTATTAATTATCTTCAGTCATAATCCTTTTATTACCTTAGATGACTCACATCCTTACCAAAACTCAGCCAAAACACAACTGCTAGTCAGTATGGAATAAAACCACTGATAGTATATAATAATATATTAGATATATATATATATATATATTATTATATATATAAGTAGTTAATATATATATATATATATATATATGATAATATATATATATATATATATATATACACCCGTTTTCAAAAAGGTTTTTTCTTTAGAAAGAATATATAGATAGATATATACTTTTGTTTACCTGCACATGCGGCGGCGTGTGCATGTCACACCAGTCATTGTTTTAACTTGAAAAAAACATCAGGTACGTGAGACATTCATTCTTTTATTGTTTACGATGCATGTACTGTCCACCAAAAATGGTTGAAATACCTTTTATATAAGTGAGAAAAATCCCTTATTTTTTTCACGAATCCTCTTCTTACTGTTCTTTTGAATTTGGCATACTCTCACAGCAAAACAATAAGGGAAAAGCAATATTACTTGCTTTGGGCAGTGATAAAATAAAACTAGAATAAATATGACACGAATTAAAGACCCGTTTACACGAGGCGATTTTTGATGTAATTTTTTGTCGCGATTTCACTGCGATTTTTGTCGCGCTCGCGCTGGCAACCAGCTGCAATCTCAATGCCAATTTGAGCGCGACATAATGGCTGAGAGATTTCTATGGAATCCTGAAGATTATTGAGCAGAGGTTTTTGTTATCAGTGCATATACACCACATCTTACCTACGGCGAATAAACAACGCTGAAATCACGACCAAATCGCCAGCTGATTTATATGCGCGATTTGAAGTTGCAAAAAGTCGCAAAAATATAGCTGTAAAAAACACATAATAACTGAAAAATATCAGGATTCAAAAGAAAATACTTTGAGTGCATGTATTATTTGTAATAAAAAAGTACAAACAATGATTGCGTGTATATATGGAGAGGAAACCTTTTTTTTCCGAAGGCCCCCCAAAATCTTGCCAAATAAAATTTGCCAACGGCAACTTCATCACTAATTTTGGAAAAAAGGAGCAGCGCATCTTTCTCGAAAAGCAAAATATGTATATTTGGAATACTATGAATCCCCCCCCCCCAAACAAAACAGCACAAAAATGTGTCTCACCTACCTGATGTTTTTTAACAAGTTATTAAACAATGACTGGTGTGACATGTCAGCACGCGCAGCAACAACACTGTGCAGGCTGATCAAACAAAAGTACTATATCTATCTATATATCTTTCTAAGATGAAAACCCTTTTTGAAAAAACGGGTGTATATATATAACCTATATATAATACATGTATACAGTCTATATATATATATATATATATTATATAATATTATATGTACGGACTCAACCATTTGGAACAAGAACGACCCATCAGACGAAATGCGATCAGGACCAAATCATGTCATAAACATTTTAAAAATACAATTTTAAAAGTACTTTTAATATCTAATTTCTTCAGTCAATTTTTTAATCATTTTATCTTAAAAGACATCGTTCAAAACTATAAGTAGCAGCAAAATGAACCACAAACGAAAAAACGAGGACGAGGGAATTAAAAATTACAAAACAAAGTTACAAATATGAGCAATATAATCTACATAATATAAAAATTAATATAATTTTAATTAATAATTTATTATACTACAAACAAATAACTTTTTATTATTATTATTTTTTTTACAAAAAGGAACTTGAGAAGAAGAGCATTGTTTGAATTTTCAAAGTTTACGTACTAACTTAATTAATTAATTAATGTAATTAATGTTTCGAGTTCATTAATTGTCAACTTACCAAAAATAGAGGAAAGGAAACATATAGAGAGGAATTACACGAAACGATAAATTTTGTAGGTCACTTGTAAACGCTCTGAAAAAAATAGGAGGAAAAAAACTTACATAAATTCATTAAGATTATGCATTTTATTTTATTATATTAGTAAATTTGAACAATTTTGTTATTATATGTGATTAAATTTACTTATTGAAAAGTGGATAGATTGCCAGATTAACCCTTTCACTCCCCAGGAGTGCTAAGCTCAAAATTGAGGGGAAAATCTTGAAATTTCATTTTGCCAAAATTTCCAAAAACAAACAGGCACCACTTGATGAAAGTAGCTGCTGCAATAGTTTTCCATTTGAATGGTCACACACCTAGGTTTTCATCCACGAGACTGAAAAGTTACTGGCCACAACCTTGTACAGCATAATAAACCAGTACTACATGAAAGTACTGGCATCAATAGCTTTTCATTTGAATGGTCATACCAACTAAGGTTTTTATCCACAGACTCAAAAGGTTACAACCAAAATTTATGTGACTCAAGGTTTTGACTCTGGGACGTGAAAAAGGTTAAAACCTGTCCATATAATTAATAGTTGTTTTATATTTTATTTTCCAGATTTATAACCCGATAATGTCCTCAGCTGCTGCGCCTCCTAGTTTCCAATGGTCCGACACTTTTCCATCGGCCTCTTGGCGTCCAGTCGTAAGTCTCCTCATTCTACTGGGAATGATTGCAATATTCTTGTAATCATTGTTCTTTATGGCAGCAGCAACGCCGCTCCCCATCGTGAATCACGGGAAGTTATTTCCTCATGAAATCTCGCCATCGCTGATATCTTCGCCTCAGCGAATTTAATCTTCATGTTGTCGAACCGATCATTAACCACGGCGATGTGGATTTTTGGGGAGCCCACGTTTGTTAAACTGAACGGTTTCTTGACGGTTCTGTTCGGTTGCGAACGTCTCTGCGGCTGACCCTGCTGCGCAATCAGCGTGCAATCGGTATTTCAAGAATCGTCGACAGGCGGGAAAATACAACAGGATTTACACGAATAACAAACACGCTGCGGATAACTGGCGGTCACGTGGGTTGTGCCGCTGGTGGTTTGTCAGTCGACGGGCCAATCTTTTGGATGTGTCACTGCGCATGAGTACCAGGTCGGGAAGTGGGGTGTGCCATTTCTTATTCAGTCGTAGGCATTTCTTACACGATAACATTTTTCTATCTACCGTCATTGTGAGGAACGCCCTTCACCGTGATTCTCTTCTGTTATCTGAAGATCTAACAAAATTATCAAAGCGCACGGAGCAATCATTGGAAATCTCACGGCCGGCAGCCAGCCATCGGTCAACGTGGAAGACATCAAAAATCCGCTAACCACATTGTTTACAGTCATCATCGTGTTCATAATCTGCTACATTCCGCGCTAGCCGTGGCTGTTGTGAACATTGTCAGATGATACAGCCTGGGTTTGTTTATACCCCCTTGGCTCGACATGTTGTTCCTTTCTCTCTTAGTGTCTCCAACCACGCTAACAACCCTCTGATCTACAACGCCCTCAATCCGCTCATTCGAGGCAGGCGTTTCCGAGAAGTACTTGCGTCTACAAACCACGTGAGAGGAGAATCGAGTGGCGCGAGCGGCAGCGGTGTCAAATATCCGTCAGAAGCAAGCATAATTTTGCCAGGTCAGCGGAGGAGGCACGGACAACGAGGTCGACCTAGGCAAAACCATTGCTACCCAACATTCCAGCAGTTCATTGTGAAAAACACGGCCCCTGAAAAACATTGAAAGCTTTGACTGTTTATGTGTAGAAAAAAAATGCTCCAGCCGCAAACATTTCAACACCAAGTCCTTCAACTCTGCCTTAGAATTGGAATTATAGATCTGACTGCCGTGTAGAATAAAGGGAACATCAAATGTTACATGTAAGAGATTACAGTCGAAGCCCTCTGAGCGGACCAACTTTTCGGTAAGCGGACAGCTCTACTTACGGCCGCCTTGACTAAATTAACTCCATTTGAAACTCTAGCGAAATACAAACTATGTATTTACACATTCCCGTAAGCGGCCAGCTCCAGTTGCAGACACTTTTTTCTGGCTTCGCCGATCGGTGTGCGCATAGTTACGGAGCTTCGACTGTACCATATTCAATTCCATAATTTAGAGGGGGGTATCTGTAAATACAATAGCATAAAAGACTGGGCCTCCAACCTTTTAGAAACCTAATGCTGATATCAGAACACCAAAATTCCACTGTTGCATACACAAAACCGTTCTCAGACATGATCATGAAAATGATTTCGAGCGCTGTCCAGGGTCATTGTGTTGGTGTTATTGGGCAAGACACCTTACTCTCATAGTGCCTCTCTCCACCCAGGAGTATAAAAAGGGTACCTGCGACAAAATACTGGGGGGTAACCTGCGATAGATTAGCATCCCATCCAGGGGGACTAGCAATACTCCTAGTCGGCTTCATGCTAAGGAAACCGGGATAAGCTCCGGCAGCGTGGGCCAGTGTTGGCCGATTACGACTTTACCTTTACCTTTACTAAAAGCTGCGGCTTAAGTTTTGCGAGGCAGAACCGAGTCGTCAAAATTAAACCAGACTCTTGAGTCTGTTTTGGACTAAAAAACAACTCCTCCGAGGGGATATACGTCACGTGTTGCGAAGACATGCCTTTGACCTTTTTCGATTTATATTAATTATGAGCTCTAAATTTGAAAATGGGAGCAGAACATTCGTCAAAGACTCACGGCAATTCAATGATAAATTTTCAGGTAAATAACACACAAAGAGGATTTCGGAATACTATAATGTAACCAGCTCTGGACCCCTCCTAGCCGGTAGGGCCTTGCTACAAGAAACGAAAGAGGCCCCAAACTGTCCCGAGGACTGAAAAATGTCCCTTTCCTTGAGAAAAACAATACGAGACACTCCCAAGAAGAGTAGGTCTCTTTACAGAAAATCGCTTCTCGAGCAAAGATGTGTAAATTTAAAGGAGCTATGTCACGATATTTTAAGGTCATTTTTGCGAAGTGCAAACAAATCACCTTCAAACTGTACGAAAACCTCAAAATAATAGTTCTACTGAGGTAAGAAAAACCACTAAAGAGGGTGCATAATAAACCCAAAACAGGAAACAAGGCATGATGTTGAGGGATGGTAGAAGATTAAGACGGATTAGCGAATGGCGAATTTGAAAAAAATTCGCGACCAATAATTTTTCAAGATGCGCCAACCGTGACGTAGCCGCTCCTTTAAACGAAGGGACTCATTTATATTTCTGGAAAAAGAAGAACGTAATTGTAGGGTTAGGAGTGGTCTTAAAGGTACCAAAAGGAAAGCTCCGGTGGACCAAACAAAAGTCCTTTTTAAACTTCGTGAATGCGAAGCATATGAACGGGTTATAGCATTTTGGTGGACCCAAATTTCACTCGGTCGATCGACTGTAAACTTAAATAGCGCTCCACTATTTAGTAATTTTATGCCACTCTATCATTCCACAAGTTGGCCCACAGAAGCCTTTGATAAAAAACATTTTTAATGTGACGACAGAATTGCTTGAAAAAGGAAGGGAAAAAAGCTGAATCGAAATCGAGGATGAAAGAGTACCATTGCGTGCTATTTTCCCTGTTATTGTGTATAGTTTGTCTCGGGCAATAGTTTTAAAAACCCGTGAAAATTACCGGCCAATTAGCCTGGTAGAGGTTGGTAAATGTCATATTTGTTAAAGCCATAGTTAATAGAGGGAAATGGTTATGAAGCCCGGAAAGCTTCAAAGGAGCAAACAAAGAGGCCAAGATTTATGTTGGAAGGTCCATGACCGTGCACATCTTTTGTTTTACGCTGATACACTATGCATGAATTACGAAATCGCAACGTTTCTATTGGTTAGTTGCCTAAACACACGTAACAACCTATTGTATTTTGTCAGGTTTTGTGCACGGTCAACCCCCAAAAATAGCGAACAAAAACATATAACAAAGAACTTTGCCGGGCTTCATAACCATTTCCCTCTATTAACTGTGGTTAAAGGGAAGTATTTATTAGATTAGTAAAAGCATTGCCGCAGAAAAGATTAATATTAGCGATGACCAGAACATCATGATGTAAATAGAACAACATTGTAGGACAAGTAGTTTAGATGTTAGATTTTTGAATTTTGATGACGTTAGAGACAAGAATTTATGTAATATACTGACAAAGAGCAAAAAGATTCCAGCTTGGGTAAAGACGCATTAAAAACAACCTGCATTCTCCAATGTTTCCCATTCTCCTTTATCACACGTCGGCCATCTTGTTTGGAGTGACGTCAAAAATAACACACCAAAGCGAGGCTTGGCGTGTGGTCCACCGCCGGTCAAACGTCTGAGCATGCAAACAAAAAATTAATAAACTACGCCGACAAACCTCAACATTACACCGTGTTTTAAACACGGCTAACTGTTTTGATAAACGTCCAAATGGTAAATCAACAGAATGCGGCAAAAATACTGAATGTTGTGTTTGAAAAGCCTAAACTTCTCCTTTTACCTACTTTTGTTTCCTTTCGCAAATTACTATCAAGGTTTCAATTTTTCTCGTAAATTTTGGTTTTATTTTTAAAATTTTGCGCGGGAAATTGGCGCGCGGGCGACCATAATTTACGCCTTTGCGCATGCTCGAGCATTTGACCGCGGTGGAGACACAGCGGCAAAATGACTGCGCGTGCGCCAACCTGCTCACTCATTTCCATACAAACATAATGGCGGCAATTCAAAATTCCCGGAATTTGTTTTCATTTCGCGTGGATAAGGCCGTCACGGAACAGATAAGGTTTTTACCTTGGAAACAATTCCGAGAGAGACTCTTCTTTCACATATCTTTTTTAGCAAACTAATTATCTTTCCCACAATAGTGAATTTATCGCTCGAAGTCGAGCGACTCGTAAGTGAAACACGAAAACATAGCTCAAAGAGTTCATGTTTCACTTACGATCGCTCGACTTCGAGCGATAAATTCACTATTGTGGGAAAGATAATTAGTTTGCTAAAAAAGATATGTGAAAGAAGAGTCTCTCTCGGAATTGTTTCCAAGGTAAAAACCTTATCTGTTCCGTGACGGCCTTATCCACGCGAAATGAAAACAAATTCCGGGAATTTTGAATTGCCGCCATTATGTTTGTATGGAAATGAGTGAGCAGGTTGGCGCACGCGCACTCATTTTGCCGCTGTGTCCGCGGTGGAGACATGCGGGCGGCGCGGGAAAGATTAAAATTAATTCTTTACCGCGCACAGATTTTGTGCCAAAAATCTCATTGTTGTTTCAAACGCCAGTGCGCAGGAAATATTTAATTTTTTTAATCTTTCCCGCGCCGCCAGCACGGAACACGCGACGTATAATTTTTGATGTCACAAAACAAAATGGCCGATGTTAAAAAAAGAAATTCTTAAAGGCTGGTTTACACTTACGACGCAAGCATAAGCGCGAGCACGAACGCAAGCACAAGAAAAGGAAATCTTCATTTTTCTTGTGCTTGCGTTTATGCTTGCATCATTGCGTAGCCCGTGTAAATCGGAATAACGCAAGTACAAACACAGGAAAGTGAAAAGAAGTCACAACGTTTTAGAGGAAAACTGTTTTCAAGATGGCGTTCGCCGTATTGAATTCCCATGATGCAATGTTAAAAATTTAAATACACGCCTGCGTATGTCACCTTATGCTTATGCTTATCGCACGTGTGAACGCCCTTGCGCTTATGCTTGCGCTTATACCTACGTGTAAGCCAGCCTTTAGCCGTCTTCCTGGATGAAATCTCACAACATTTGATGTGAGACAGGTCGGGAAAGTACTCCTGCACGTCACGTGCACTTTGCTCTTACATGGGTGTCGTCACGCGTCGTCACGCGCATTTCCGGGAGGATTGCGTGATAACTATAATTATTAAATACTCAATCACTGTTATTGCATTTCTGGCCTTCTGATTGGCTCCTTGCGCCCATGTTATCAGCTCATAACACGGATTCTGCCAAATATGGTAGATCATAACAGGGTAGTTCGTTCGTCGAGAGAGTGAAATTTGAAAAAGATGGCTAAAATCATTACGTAAAAAACTTTGGCCCTTCTAAATCAAACAAAAGTCAAGTCCATTAAATAATGCACGAAGTTTGGAACGAATTATTTAATGGGAAATGCCTGTAAATGTACCACAAATGCGACTGAACGAGCGCTAAGTAAAGGCAGCCTGAAACAATTAATTTAAGCTTACGGGAAGATCCGCCGAAAACCGGCACAATTAAGCTTAATTCTTCAAAACAATGAAAACCTATTTACAACACAAGTTAAAGCTTAGCCTATTCAGTATTGTTACCTTATATTTCGAAGAGTCTTGCCAATTCCAGCTGGACTAAGCTTTTAAAACCAGCACAATAATTCAATAAATATCGGAGCATAAATACGGCAGTTCGTCAAGTGCTGACGGCGGGTACAATCAAAGATCACTTCACAGAGAAATTACCTTCGAAGATCACTCTTTTTCTCTCCATCCATGTAGATATTATTGAGGGTTTCCTTAATGTTCTTTACTTCAGTGAACTTGATTTCAGCTCAGTTCGTTTCAACACAATTAATTCTGTAGTCGCGCATGATTTGCTCGCCGTAAAAATAGTAAAACCCTTGCTTCGTTCAGCTCTCCGTTCAACTTGTAAAATGAATATAATGTTCAGCTCCACAATTATCTCGGATCTCCCCATTTTAAGCTAAATCATTTGCACAATTTTCCAGAATATACAAAACTTTAGAAGACACAGAGCGAAGATTCCCTCCGAAGAAAATTCTGTCTTGCTCTCGGCTTTTCATTCAACTTGCCAACTTACACCGCGCCAGACATTTTGCCGCGGTTTTCAAATCATGCTTCATTTAGATTGAACTGAAAAATCACTCAGTCGATTTATAAATTTTTACAAAGTATAATACCGAAGGTTAACCTAAGTTAGTGAAGTATTTAATAAAACAATTATTCCATTCGCCCTTGTTGGATATGAAATGATTATAACCAATTCGGCGCGAAGCGCGCCTCATTGGTTATGTTATCATCTCATATCCAACGCGGGCTCATGGAATAATTGTTAAATAACGGCTGTACGACGAGGACGGATTGAGCCCACGATTCCCGTATTCTTAGCATGCGGAAGTTTTTTTTTTTTTTTTTTGACAAAACGTTTTTTAATTTAAACACATACAACATTTACATGGTTTACTTAAATACTTTACTTACAATACTTTACTTATAATGCCTTACTTACAATACTTTACTTACAATAATTTACTTACAATGCTTTACTTACAATACTTTACTTACAATATTTTACTTATAATGCCTTACTTACAATACTTTACTTACAATTCATTTGCTTACAATACTTTACTTACAATGTATTTATTTACTATAAAGCAATGCACAATCAGGTCCACGAATAACAAAAGGACAAAAAAAGCGTTTACACACAGAGTAACAATAAAGAAAAGAGAAGCGAAGCGAAAGAAAGCACTTCAACTAAAACAAAAGAAAAACAAAACAGTAGAAACATGCTACTTATACAAAGAAAAACAAAACTAGATAAACGTACATTTAGAGCATACACTACGAATAAAAAACCTACATTTAAGAGCATTGCGATGTTCGAAACGTTTTCAGAAAACACTGAGAAAGGAAACATAATTCCTTCTCCCTTGCAAAATTATTTGGGAAAAAGGGAGGGGGAAAAAAACAAAGTTGTAATATAATTTGCATTAGTTTACAAGTCGTCAAGGTCATCTTCGCTATAAATTCGTACTGGGTTTTCGTCGGGTGAAGTCTTGATGAAAATCTTCCCATCGATTGTCCAGGTGCTTAGAATGGTGCCCTCTCTTCTTTTCTCATTTGCTTTCTTTACAATACCCCGCCTAGAGCTTGTTAAATGTTCATTGATAAATATGCGGTTTGAGCTCGCTCTGGATGGATCAACAGAGTGACTCGGGAATAAATCGGTCGTCATGATGTGTTTGAGCTGGATCCTCTCCCTATATAATTTAGATTTGATTTTATGGTTAAGAAACTTAACAACTATAGGGCTATTACCTCCTTGACGTTTTAGTCGGTGAGAGATTTCAATGTCACTTGATGTAATAGGAACATTTAACGCCTCTCCTAACTTGATGACCACATCTTCGGTTGCTATGTACGCGTTCTGTGAAATGCCGTGTATTTCCAGGGAATTTTTTCGGGTGTATTGCTCTAAATCGTCAAGGCGTCCGTACAGCTTATCCGTTTCTTCCTCTTGCTCATTCAGCTTACGCTTCGTACTACGCAGCTCCGTTCTAAGTGACAGGTTTTCCTTCGACAGCTTTTCCATCGTGGTTTTTATATTCGATAGCTTCGTTTCGCTTGACTTATAGGCTGCTTTAAGTTCTGTCATTTCTTCCTTGAGTTCCCTATTTTCCTTTCGAAGACAGGATACCGAATTTTGTATTGCTGCAAACATTCCCTTGATTTCTGTTAGGCTTGGTTCATCTGTCTCAGGGTCAGTATTGCCATTTTCTTCGTCGGACATAATTTCTTCGACTTCTTCATCGGCCGGCATGGCTCCTTCGTCACCGTGTGTTGTGTCTTTACACGTGTTTGGTCTCTTTGGTGAATTACATTCTTGCTCCCATGAACCACGAGCCGCACGTTTGTTTTTCTTCTTATTTTGCGGCATTAGACATCAGGATAAACTGCAATATCAAAGATTTCGTTGCAAGAGAGATAGGAATTCGTTCTCTCTCAAAAAACGCGTCCGCTCTCGCGGGTTGCACGCATGCTCTCC
>MU827797.1:207960-219979 GCA_029204205.1 Desmophyllum pertusum | reverse complement strand
TTCATAACCATTTCCCTCTATTAACTATGATGGGAGGCAGGAGAGAGGAGAATAGAAGGTTGAGTTGCTAGGAACTGGGAGAAATAATTTTGCAACATTGGTGGTATAGCTATTGAGAAAGATGAATTTGGTTTTTTCTATTTCAAGTATTTCATGTGAGCGTGGGGCAAAGAAAAAATCTGAGTCCCTGATGGGAGTCGAACCCATAACCTTCCACATAGCCTGCGTAGCAAGCGTTCCTGTACGAACGAAGAGCTTTTTCCGCGATCGAAGAGCTTTTTCTGTTTTGACGTTGACTAATCTCAAACTTGACTAAACATTAGGCAGAGAAAAACCACTTTTATACAAGAGAAATTAAAAGCTCGATTAACGTTTAATCATGGATTAGCGTTTAATCGGCTTTCGAACAACCGGGCCCTGGAGTATAAGGTAGAGGAAACGGGAAGTTCAATAAATTATTGTAATGGAACACTCACATTAGTTAAAGCATCAACCAGAGCTCTTTGTTCTTCGAAACCCTGGAGTACTTGCTCTCTCATGATCATTTCTGCTTTTCGTTTGAATTTCACTCTAGATGCCACAAATAAATAGAAAACAAAAAACTCAAAAACAGTGGTTTCACTCAAAATGACCTTCATGTAACTAACTGTTTGTAAAATTATGTAATTAATAATTTTACAGATTGTAACCCCCTGTTAGTAATAAACTAGACATATAATGCCATCAAAATCACCATGCCGTTTGTAAAATAGCATACAGTTTACAGTCAATTAACTTGACCAAGATAATCATTTGAATTTCCTTTCTTGGTAGGAAACCACTGAAGATGATTTTTAGGGAGTTTATGTAACCGTGACAATGGACTATAAGAAGTCCCTTTTTCCCCTCAGTTCATTCAAGAGAGAAGCAAAAAAATGTATGACCACGCAAAATCTGCAGGCCGAGTCAATGCTTCCGAGGGAAAGAGGGAGAACAGACAAGTTGTCACACTTGAGCGCATCCCCCCCCCCCCCCCCCCCCTCCCCTCTCACTTTATTTTGCTTCTCACTCAACAGACTAAGGGAAAGATTGACTGCTTGTATTCTACCACAAACAAAAGCAACGATAACGTCGCTAAACAAAAAAGGTTGATGAGCAGTATAATAACTCTGTATGCGCCTTATACATCTTGGTACATTTCTTAGTCGTCTTCTGCAAAACAACAACGTGAAATGATCTCTGTTCAATGCGGCCTGATCCATTTGACGGTCCAAGAAAGAGCGGACAAACTCCAGATGAAGACCCATCTGATAAATCAGGCTACATGCAGAATGAGATATTTAATTACAGTGGAACCCTGTTAATACGACCACCGTCGGCCATGAAAATTTGGTCGTATTAACGGGGTGGTCGTATTAACGGGGTAGGTTCAAATAATGGTCTTTTGTAGTATTTTTTCATGCGCTTTCTGTTGAACACTGTAATTTGCCGGATGTCATATCAATTGAACACGCTAATCACTAACAACATTGTCGGACAACATTCACTAAAATGCGTTATTGTGTTTGTCAGATTGTGTCTGTTTTCATCAGCAGTCTCACCAGGCATTTTGACTGGTCGTATTAACAGGATAATTTTATAAAGAAAATAACGACTGGGGACTCCAAAAGGTAGTCGTTGGTCGTTAATAACGGGGTGGTCGGATTAACGGGGTTTTCGATAAGAAAATGAGTGGGTTTTTGTTCGGGCCACAAAAAAGTGGTCGCAATAATGGGGTGGTCGTATTACAGGGTGGTCGTATGGCGGGAGTCCACTGTAGCAGTGAAGAAAGACAATCAGCTATTTATTTAGATGCTAGTGATAGGCTATGTACCTCCTTCAGGTAACCCATCAGCTTGGTAACAGCAGTGATGAGTGATGCTGTTATCCACTGAAGCTACCTGCACATGCCTCTGAAGATAGCGTGGTTTGCTGTCGACCTGTTTCATACTCATATGCTGTGACCTCAGTTTCCAATTCTTCCACCATCTAATGCCACACATCAAACAAAATACGTCCTTACTATTTATTTGGTACGCGTGATAAAACAAAAGATAAACAATCCATCGATGTTAGGCCCAGTTCAGACGCCGTACTTCACATGAGCCGAATCGAATTCGAATTTAGGCCGACCCAAATTAATTTAGGCCGGCTGAATTGATTCAGACACCGAGCTTACTTTAGCCGAACTTAATTCAATGTGGGAAAATTGCTGTTATATTGAAAAATACATTATAATAATGTATGCATTTGATTCGGCTCGTGTGAAATTCGGCGTCTGAATTAAAGCCGTCCACAGCCGTTCTTCCCGGCTGAGCCAGGCGGGAAGAACGGCTGAGCCGATCCGAATACAATCAGCCGTTCCGAATTGATTCAGACGCCGTACTACACATGAAGTTAATTCATCGAATTCGATTCGGCTCGTGTGAAGTACGGCGTACTGAACTGGGCCTTAATGTTTCTAATTATCAACAAATCTCGATCTTTAGCTTTAATGGTATTCAGATTAACGGTAAGCCACAATTGATGAAATAACTGTACAACACACAATATCCTACTTAAAATTTGACTTTTGAAGAACGTTATTTTCTTGATTAAATTACCTGTTAGTTTTTTTACTTTGTGTTATTTTCTAATAGATGAAAAAAAACGGAAGTTGAAAACGGAAGTTGAAAACGGAAGTTGAAACCTGTAAAATTTAGAGACGTTTGTATGACTGTATGGCGAACACAAACGTCTTTAAAATTTTCCAGTTTTCAACTTCCGTTTTCTCGACTCAGGTAGAACCTAAACCTAACGAAACTCCGTACGATTACCAAACAAGAGGATAAATCAGTGCACACGTAAGTTACAACAAATTAATTCAAACACCTTTTTTCAAATCATCAAGACTTCGTAAACCACTTGAGGATGAATTTGACGGAGGCTTGTGACTTGTTTTACCCCTTGTCTTTGTTTTGCTGGATCCCTGCTGATCAGTACCTGCACTATATGACTGTACTCTAACATTGGGGTGGAATACTCTTGCTTGCTGTTGGTTCTCCTAATGGACACTAATAAATGGTATTGATTCAGTTACACATCATTAGAGGTTGTGCACTAAAAAGTAAACATTTTACTTGTACCTGGTGTAACAAAGTTAGGCCCTCCTGCAATGACAATTCCTGCTGACCTCTTGACTAAGAAAAGATGCAGGTTGACTGCTATGAGCTCCCAAAACCATGCTGCCATGCGGTGGCACATGGTCAGTGCCACGCCCCTCCATGCAAGGGTCCAGAACCCTCATCAATGATTTTTGTAACAACTGTTGAAGGAATTTTTATAGTGGCTAGTCCCACAGAAATGCTGTCATGTGGTAGCACATGGCTAGTGCCACGCCCTCCATGAAAGGGTTCCTAAAACTCCCATCTATGATTTGTGTACCAACTGTTGAAGGAATAGTGGCTTGCCCCACAGCAGTGCTGCCATGTGGCTTAGCACATGGCTAGTGCCACGCCCTCCATGAAAGGGTGTAAAACTCCCATCTATGATTTGTGTACCAAACTGTTTGAAGGAATAGTGGCTTGCCTCACAAACAGTGCTGCCATGCAGGTGGCACCATGGTTAGTGCCACGCCACTTAAAAGTGGTGGTGAGTGGTTCTCCGCATATTTGCTCTGTTCATCAGCCACATACTGTTGAAATCTGTGAAGATCAAGCATGGGTTGGAAGGAAGAAGTTGCATTTCTTTCCTGGCCAGAAGGTGGTGTTCCTGGAGATAACTCCTCATCTGCAAAATGCATATTATCAGGAGCCTGATATTATTGAATTATAAATTACCATGCTTAGAGACTAGGAGTTGCCCTCTAACTAGTAGTTGCTTTCTCTTTGTTACATACATGTACCATATTCTACATCCTCGTTTCCCAGAGCTCCACGATTTTTTTTCTTTGTGCCGGAAAAGAGTAGCCCTGGTCACAAGAAAAAAATCGAATTTTTTCATTGGCTGAGAAAAAATGAATGCGCAATACGAATCAATGAATGGATGTCCGGAATTTTCGGACAACCGGTAACGGCTGAGACCAGAGCCTCACCAACCACGTGACCAAAAGCAACATAGGATCTGGGAACGAGATATTCTACATCTACTAAGGTGGCCGAAGGGCTAATGCACCAGTTGGGGTCATTGGCCGTTTTCACACTAGAAGACAGACAAATTATCTGGACAGACAAGTCGTCTGACGATTTGTTCGTCTTAGTGGTGGAAAACTGGACGGATAAGTCATCTTGTGTTGGTCGCCATCAATTCATATCAAGATGGACAAACAGACGATCTTGAAAGCAAGGAGCCTGGGACTAACACCGCCTTGGTTCCCTTACATGGGTGCCGCCATTTTGATTACCCACAAAACCAACACTCCTTTTGCTAGTCCCACTCCCCTTTGAGACCGGAAAATGACCATTTGTTCATCTGGTGTGAATTTAAGGTCATTCCTTAGTATTGCACTGCGCATCCTTTCTGCGCATCATTTCGCGCGTAATTAGCGCGCGCACATTAAAAACATGGCGGCTTTTTCATTATGGCTATGCTCGCCAGAGAGGTAAATGATCGTTTTCTCGTAAACGAGCGTGGTGACCTTATCATTTTTTTTTCGCATATTTAAGTCTAGTAATCATCTCTTTCTATACAAGGAGTATAGACCAATTCTCAGTGCAGAAAAATTAATAATCACTGAAAACGTGAAAAAAATACGTGTTTTTGTTTGATTTTGTAAGGAATTAGGAGGTATTTTTAGTCCGATTATATCTCTTTCGCGGGGCTGGTGACCTATTCTTTTTATTCTATTATTTTGAAACATTACACCACAATGTTCAACTAGGGAAAGTTTCAGAAACTTCCCAGTGTAACTTCTATTTCGATGGAATTACCTTAAGGTGACTCCCCTACAGTTTTATGACCGAGCGCGCGCTGTTGACGACAAGCTTTAGTAATCTGCGCGCGCCTCAAAGGAAAATCCTCGAACCGCGCGTGTTTTTCCGATTTTTTATGACGTCAGCATGGTCAACAAGGAGCTATTTCAAAAAGAAATAGTGTTTCGTTTCCGGAACGATTGGAAGGTCGGGAAACTTTGGGGAGACCTGGGTTTTAGTACTTGCTGAGAATATCCTGGGGGCAAGGGTGAGTATTATGGGTCCACGGCCTTCAACGGTCGCGAGTGTGGAAATTGGCTCACAATCGACAAATCAAAGTCTAAGCAGTTGCCTCCCCTAGTCTTTAAACTTTTGAAATTACCTAGTGAAAACTTGCGTCAGCTCATACATGTACTCGTTGGCTAGGCGTTATTTTTCGTATGGGACGTTGAAGACGACCGATTCCAGCCGAGAGGCCCGAAAAACATCCGAATAAAGCTCGGTGCGGCCCGAGCAATTAAACCCGTAAACATATTTCCCTCAACTTTCCGTTCCTCGTTCCCCGTTTCCCCATTCTCGGTTCCCTGTTTTAGAAATAGCCAAGATATTAAGTCAATAAACAAAGGTTGAAAAATACAGCTAGAATATTTACATTTACAATTAAACACGGAAACAGATATCTTTGTATTTTTTCGCCAATACATCGCTTTAATCGAACTTTGAAGCATTTCAGTCCGTCAAATATTTATATTTGTAATACATTTGAATTTCTTATTGTCTCCGTGGCGATCATTTTATCGATACTTGAACAACATGTGTTCGCCAGTTTGTTTTGTCTTGGCTAGAACATGTTTACATTGCCAAGCTACGAGGGTTATTCTGATTGGACAGTAGCCCCACTGTGTAAATAGTTCACATCGGATCAAAAACAATACCGTTTCGTTTCTGAGGAAAACGAAACAAAAAATTCAAAATTAACCGTGGATTTTCTCGCATTTCCTTCGGTAAATTTTTGTGAAAATTCGCACAATTCAAGACAGAAACGTTACCTATCACATGACCGCTTTTTGAAGAAATTTGTCAGAGCAAGTAAGTTTTATTGTTTTAAAATAACAAATGACGTAATATTGGCAAAATCGTCTGAAAACCACAAGGTTTTTCCCCTCCAAAATGCCAGGCAAACTCAGTTTCATAGATGGCAAAATTTAAAGAAAATTTCACCGAAGGAAACAAAAAAAAATAAGGGATAAAGATAAAATATAGCAAAAATGTGCCATTCTTTAGATGCTGTGTTGCCATGGCAACGGCCTCCAACGAAAAAAGTAACAACCTATCAATAACTGTAATTATATCAGTTTCCTTAATGGTAAATATTGGGAACAAAAAATCAAAGACAAAATAAACTGGGATTTCTTTTCGAACTCATGTCAGTTAGTGTAGGTCATTGGTAAATACTCTAGGGAGTCACCTTACGTCGGTTTTTGGATGGACTTGTCCATCTAGACGAAAAAATCGACCTCGAAAAATCGTCTTAAAAATCGACAGACAAAATCAGACGAACTTTTACGTCCAAATCGTGTCCGTCCAGTTTTCACACGAAGACGACTTGTCTGTCTGAGAAGACTTGTTCATCCAAAAACAATTGTCCGTCTTCTAGTGTGAAAACAGCCATTTACATTGACTGCGTTCTTGGGCAGGACACTACAGGGTGGACAAGACACGTTTCACTTTACAGTTAACTCTCCCGATATTATGGACTCTCGAAAACTACGTCCTGAGGGTGTCGAGGGTCTCTACTATTTAACAAATAAAGAAGCCAAAACCATGTATTATACGTGTCATAAAACACGACGGGAATTTGAGAACACGAGAGAAATTTAGAAAACACGAGCCGTTAGGCGAGTGTTTTCTATATTTCTCGAGTGTTCTCAAATTCCCGGAGTGTTTTATGACAGTATAATACATGGTTTTGGCTTCTTTATGTGCTTTAAAATATAGATTTACGCGCGCGAAACGATTAAAACACGATTTTCTATGATTTATACTCTGATAAAACATGGTTTTTAACCAATCAGAGCACGCGAAATTTTCAGTCTATATTTTAAATAACAATAGTTGCAGGGGCGGATCCAGGATTTTTGATAGCGGGGGTCCCAGGATTTTCCCGAAAATGTGAAGTAGATTGAAGGATAATTTTTTGGAAGTAAACGTCAGTAGTAAAGGCGCAGAGGGGGTGTTTGGGGGCCTCTCCTAGAAAACAAATTGAGATTTCAGGCTCTGAAAAGTGCATTTTGGTGGATCCTGGAGAAGGTTTTGCTGATGGATAATGGAGAAAGCAAAGAACCCTAAGGTCTGATAGGGGGATCCGGATCCCCCCCCCCCCCCGACCCTCCCCTGGATCTGCCACTGAGTTGACTGTACTCTTTATACAGTGCCTTTCTCTAACAGGTGTAAAATTGAGCGGGTCGCACATGAAATTATCGGAACAAGCTGACAGTTGTTGACAGTTTCCTGCAGTGGACAAGTATTCCCATCCAAGGGGAGTGGCAATAATCCTATATTTTACAGTCGGTGGTCGTACTGGGTGATAGGGTTCCTGGTTCTTGGGCCAAGACACTTAACTCTTGCATTGCCTCTCTCCAACCAGGAGTAAATGGGTACCAGCGAATTGTCTCGGCAAACTGACAAAAATGCTGGGGGTTACCTGCCATGGACTAGCATCCCATCCAGGGGAGTACATAGCGAGTATGTAGCGATACTCCTAGTCGGCTTCCTGCTACAGAAACTGGATAAGCCTCCAGCACTGTCTGGGTGGGTGTGGCTTTACCTTATTAGCATTCTTGTCCCCAGAGTCCGCGATCCTTTTGGTCAGCACCAAGAAATCACGACCTCTGGCTGGTACCGAATTTTCTGAGCTTGCGCATAGTACTCGTTTTCTGTATTGTCTTTGTCTGTTCATTGTTTCAACAGCCAATCAAAAAATTTTCTTTCTATCTGTCCCCTCCAGAGTCCGAGATTCCTTGGTGCTGACAAAAAGGATCATGGACTCTGGGGACGAGGAATGCCTTATTAGTTACACTTATAAAAATACCCACCATCTCTGTCGTCATCCGGCAGCTCATTCAAGCTGGTGTCCTCATGACAGAATCACTCAGCAGTGACAGCATGAGGTTGGAGTTTCAGGCATTTCAGCCACTGGACCAACTGCAAATCTAACCACAAAATTTGTTTATTCATTTCAGGCTGAGGTGTATATACAGTAATTGTACATTGTATGAAAACAATAATAATTCTAATCTAATCTAATGTAGTGTCTTTACACGCATTGCGGCCAATGATGCTAGATAATTATTCGTACATGTAGCGTCATTGCAGTATTGCAGGCCGTGTCAAATTATGGTGCTACACCCTTCTAAATAATGCCATGACAATTATACCTTTAATTCCGCTATTAATCACACTCTAATAACTAACAACTTTTGCCGGACAACATCCACTAAAATGCGTTATTTTGTCAGATTGTGTCTGTTTTCATTCAGCAGACTCAACAGACATTTTGACTGGTCGCATTAACAGGGTAATTTTATGAAGAAAATAACGACTGGGGACTCCAAAAGGTGGTTGTTGGTCCGTAATAACGGGGTTGGTCGGATTAACGGGGTTTCCAGATAAGAAAATGAGTGGGCTTTTGTTCCGGCCACAAAAAAGTGGTCGTAATAACGGGGTAGTCGTATTAACGGGTGGTCGTATGGCGGGGTTCCACTGTAATTAAAAACTACATGTAGAAATACATGTAAGCACACTCACAATACCACATATAGCTGCTAACAGCTGTACATGTAGCTCTTTTAATTTTTTTTTTTGCAAACTTCTCTTTTGTTCTCTTTCATTAAAACATAGTCTTCATCACAAGGCCACCCCATAAATAATATTACTTGACACCTACTTGTTTTCTTTGCCATACAAAATATTACTTGGAGCAGCTGTGATATTTGGAAATCCCATGAATTTCTGTTAAATGTTGAAAAATGCAACATTAGACAATTAACATACGGTGTACCAGTAACCCCGGAGATGATCTGAGTTACATGTAGGTTGTCTCTACTTCGAGATGACCCATCTTACCAGAGGCAAATCATCATCAGAAATGTTTGTAAATTTATGCATAAAATATTAAATATTATTATAATTATTATTATTGGTATAACATTACATATGAACTCTGGCTCAATCAACGGCTTCATTTTTCACTGCCGTCAATCATCTTAGCGAACCTCTCTGGAAAAGAAGTTCACTTCAATGGGCAATCTCGTGCCCAGAGTCAACGGTCTCCTCCAGTCAGCGGTAGTCGTCGCCAGGTTAGACTCTGGGGAATGGAATAAATATCGAATTTTTTGATTGGCTGTCTTGTGTAACAGGATTCAAAATTCCATTCCCCCAGAGTCTAACCTGGCGACGACTTACCGCTGACTGAGGAGGACCGTTGACTCTAGATACGAGATTGTTCAATGGGCGGTTCAAAAGGCTGTGGACTGTGATTGTGGGTTTTGATCTATTTTGTTTGTTTCTTTTTTCATTCTAATTATGATTGACGGCAGTGGACCAACACAATCGTTAGTTGGACTTTGACCTTCAGAGTTTGTGTGTTATTGAAAGCTAAGGCACAGCAAGACAGTACCTTTGGATCATCCCCAAATAAATCTTTTTACAACTGACATAGATTTGTCTGATTCAGATAAGACATCCTGAAACTGAAATTGAAATACATGTACAGTCCAAACCTCTCCTTACGGACAACTCTCTATTACGGACAGTTCCCTTGGTCCCGGCAAAATGCCCATATATTCTCTATAAAGAAAACCTCTATAATACGGACCCTCTCTAATATGGACAACGGACACTAAATCATGGCCCCAGAGAGTAAATTCAAATAATCTTGACCTCTTTATTATGCATACTTCAGTGATACCAAGTTTGTATTCAATACATTAATTTTCTGTCTGTGGTTACAGACTGATCAAGCTAAGATGATTTGTCCCATTGTCACATACAATAAAAGTAGCATTTGTTTTCAATCAGTTTATTGACATTTTCGA
This sequence comes from Desmophyllum pertusum, assembly GCA_029204205.1. Lineage (NCBI taxonomy): Eukaryota > Metazoa > Cnidaria > Anthozoa > Scleractinia > Caryophylliidae > Desmophyllum > Desmophyllum pertusum. The sequence continues at coordinate 209,976 of MU827797.1, read as the reverse complement.
CTCATTTATCACATCGACATTATCTTATCGTCAGTGCTGGGCGCTTAACAAGTGACGTCATATTCTAATATATTCATGACCTCTATAATCACGGACACCTTGCTTACATACATAATTCAGGCACTTTGCCTCTGTCCCTTCGGTGTCCGTATTAGAGTAGGTTACTGTACTTAGCCGGGAAAAAAATTTAATACAATGTGTAATTTTATACTTGTAAGAATTTATTTTATTTAATATGAATTTATATCAAAACACCGAGCCAGACAGTGTTCCATCCAATTTCAAACACCCAGGAAAGTTGAAATCCCGAAAAGCGGACAGCTCCAGTTGCGGACACTTTTTCTGCTTCATGAGCTAGGGTGTCCATTTACGGGAGCTCCGACTGTAGTATAATACAAACTGATACTTAGAAGAAAGACTGAATAAATATATGTTGATATACCTTATCTTGACCATATAGAACTTCTTGCACAATCGCCATTTTCCGTCTTTCTACTGTATCTGGAGTCAGCATAATGGAGTCTGGAAAAGGCAACAAAAAAAATAATTTATATTTTTTATTAATTTATATGTTATTTTTTATATTAAATATTTTTTTTTTTATAAATTTGGGACAAGTTATGTTCTGTTCTTATGCAAGACACTTTACTATCAAAGTGCCTCTCTCCACCCAGGAGTATAAATAGGATGGGCAAACTATTAGGGCAACCTGACAAAAATAATATATTTTGATTCTACCATTTTAAACTCACGTCTGTAGATAAAGTTTTTTATTGGTAAAAATAATGAGATTTAATAACTTGTACTGGAATTCTCTAAGCTTGGTGTCCAATGTGGCCAAACTGTCCAGGAGCTTCAGCAGAGTTCAATTCCAGATAGAGAAAGAAAAATCATTGCAGGATTTGCCATGTGTTCACATTCTCCATAATACAGTGAATTAGGTCATTTGACGTTTTTGTTTTGCACTCTAGGACTGTCAAAGAAATGTACCAAAATACAAAACGCATACATGTTCAGAGCTAATACTAATTAATTAAACCTATTATTTTGTTGCCGTTCTTGTTGCCGTCGCTGTCATTTTGATATTGATCACTTACCTAGACTTTGATCTTTGACTAAATGTACTCTGCCTGTATTTTTGGATTTGTGAAGTTCATGTCTTTTGATCTTCAAAAACAATAAATGTTAGAAATGATACATACATTAAAAACTATTCAGCGGGGGGAGGGGGTGGGGTGTGTGGATAAAAATGGAATGTCCCTTAGGTACGGGACTCTACAATAGTTTAATATAAAGAAAAACGAAAGTTAATAGACCGTTGGCTCGCACTACAAAATACAGTACCACTTTCTAGCTACCTGTTCGTCTTTTGTGGCCTTGTGTACATTCAGATCATTTACTGTGTTCTGGAAAAAAATACGGAGACAATTGTGTCAACTTGCGCCTGATTACATGAGCCGGGCTGGCCCGGTTTGCCGAGATGACTTTCAGCCCTGTTTTATATGAGCCGAGCCCGGGATGGACTAGATTTGGTGCGAACGATGTGTTAAATTTAGCAGAAATGATTCTAGCATGAAGAATATTGTGTCAGAGTGATCTTGATCACCTTTCTCCAGCAATTTGGTACTTTATTTTCTGCACTTATGCATCTGCGTGGGCAGCTTTACCTCACATCTGATTTAGAAAGAGGAATATTGATTTTTTGGGGTCGGATAGTGTGCTCGGAAGAGAAATGTTGACCAGGCTGGCCGGGTGACGTGATTACCATAAAAGCTATATTAAGCCCCAGGGGGCTTATTTAATTTCAGGCCCAAGAAGGGGTGGGGGGGAGGGCTTATTAGAAAGGGGGCTTAATAGAAAGGGGGCTTAATAGAGAGGGGGGGCTTATTTCAAAATCATAAATTTTCAAGAAAATTCACATTAATTTTTCAAACTTTATTATTATACCACTAATTAAAACAGAACAAGAAATGGGTTATGTATGACCGTCTTACAAATGCAATGTCATTTATACCC